>PVJN01012957.1:0-49955 GCA_004026805.1 Lasiurus borealis | reverse complement strand
GCGTGCAAGAGGCAGCTGATCGATGTCTCTCTCTCATAGATGCTAAGTGTCTGTCTATTCTTTTGAACGTTCGACCAGTGGCTATGACGTGCACTGACCATCATGGGGCAGACGCTCCAGCTGGTAGGTTAGTTTGCTGCTGGGGTTCGGCCCATCTGGACTGGCAAGACATCTCTCATAGATGTTTCTAACTCTCTATTCCTCTCCCTTCTTCTCTGTAAAACAATCAATAAAATATATTTTTTTAAAAAAAGAATAACCATTGTTTAACATATATATATATATATATATATATATATATATATAATTTTTATATTAGATGTCTGGTGCATGAATCTGTGGCGTCCCTCGGCCTGGCCTGCAGAGATTGGGCCAAAACCAGCTCTCTGACATCCCTGAGGGGTCCCAGATTGTGAGAGGGTGCAGGTCAGGCCAAGGGACCCCCCTGGTGCACAATCAGGGCTGGAGAGGACCGAGGGAGGGCCCCAGGGTGTGTCTGGCAAACTAACCTACCAGCTGGAGCGTCTGCCCCATGATGGTCAGTGCACGTCATAGCCACTGGTCGAACGTTCAAAAGAATAGACAGACACTTAGCATATTAGGCTTTTATTATATAGGATAGATTTTTTTAAAGCTCGTCAATATCCTTAATTATATATAGCAATGTAAATATCTTGGCATACTTATCTACCTTGAAGAAACTCCTTACCCATCCCCACTCTATGATTTTTCTAAAATTTTATTTCTGATTGCTGTGTATATAATATCTTTCTCTTTGTCTCTTACTCTCTTAAAATGATTCCACTTAGATAAACTATTTGTTCACCTTTAATTTCTATATCTCTTACAGCATCCTTCAATTCATTTGCCCTCCTATTTTTATACTTTAGTAAATTCTTTCTGTGAGATTGATACTAAAAATATTGTGAAGCCTTTATGCTTTGAAAATATTTTTATTACATCCTCATACTTAAGTGACAGTCCCCATGAACCTAAGTTATTCTCCTTTGAAAAATTATTTTAATTCTTATTTCCAAGTTGCTGCCAAATAAGATGAGATAAATTTGATTCTTCCTCCTGTGTTAAGTTTTTTTTTCCTTATTTTTGGAAGCATTTTGAATAATTTCTTTATCTTTGACATTCTTAGATTTCATTAGAATGCATTCAGGCATGCTATGAACCTTTTAAACCTAAATTGTATCATATTTCCTTAATTCTGAAAAGTTTATCAAGATTTTTGTAATGTTTTTCCCAGCTATTCGTGTTTTTTGTTGTTGGTTTTTTTTTTTTTTTTGCAACTTCATTATCTGATACTTCTACTTATACCCTCCATATATTTTAGCTTTTGCTTTATATTTTGTGTAAGAGAAATTATTTTTTTCTTACTGCCTTCTGCTTACCCAAATATCTAATCAATCCCTAAGCTTTATCCATTCTATTATTGATTCCATCTATTGGATCCCTTATGTCAGCTCTTATATTTTTTGTGCTCAATATTTTGTAGTCTGATCTCTTGTTCCTGCTTTATATTATTACTATCTCTGTCTCCTGGAATATTTTACTTGGTTTGTTTTATATGGCTGGTAGATTTGTTCAAGTTTTATCCTTTGGTTGGAAAAAAAAATATATATGGGATATATAAATTTTTATATTAGATGTCCGGTGCATGAATATATTTGAGGAGCTCTATGTCCTTTGGTTGGCGGTTTTGTTTTATAAGGGACACATTCCTCAGGTAGATCAATGTCAGACTGTGAACCCACAAGTTTCCCATGGTCTGTCACATCCCCATCAGGTCGCGTTGTCCAGGGGTGGGTTAAGGTTAAGTCTCTCCCTCCCTGTAAACGAAAAGGAAGGGAGGAGGTTGCGGTCCAGTTTGGAGACTGTGAGACATTAACAGTCACCTTTACCGGCTTTCATCCCAGCAAGCAAATCTCTGTCCCCGGATGCACCTTTAATCATGTGTCACGTGATGTCATCAGTGAGGTGTGTCCGATGGGGAAGAGGTGCAGGCGTGGTTGCTCAAGGTGCCCGGTCAGGAAACCCCCGTTCCTCATCAGCTTACACCCCAGAGAGACGATATACTTCTGGCAGAACCTGGGCACGTGATCCGGCCTGGGAGGGCTGATGGTTATCGCCACGGAGGAGGATTTGCAACCCCTCTGAAATGTGGCCATTCCGGCTTTTCTCCTCACCTTCCTTCCCTAGGATCTAGATGGCTGTCTGCTGCAGCCGATTAACCCCCACACACTGGGCCTTCAGAGCTAATCCAGACCTAACCGGTTTCTGATGGCTTCTTCATTTGGCCAGAAGCAAGGAGAGAAATCTGGGAAAAGGGACAAGGTCAAAAACGTCAGGAACGGAAGGGGCAAGCCTACTCCGCAGATCCAGCCAGTTACAACTGAGCCTGGGAGCCCGGCCGGCTGGGCTCAGCGGTTGAGCATCAGCCTGTGAACCAGGAGGTCACGGTTCAATTCCTGGTCAGGGCACATGCCTGGGTTTCGAGCTCGACCCACAGTGTGGCGTGTGCAGGAGACAGCCGATCCATGATCATTGATGTTTCTATTTCTCTCTCCCTCTCCCTTCTTCTCTGAAATCAATTTAAAAAACAAACAAAAACCAACCAAACAAAAAACACAACAAAAAAACTGAGACTGGGACATTTCATCCGGCCAGCAATGCATGGCAGTTAAATTCTTCTCTGGGGCCGAGGCCAGTTTGGCTCAGTGGATAGAGCGTCGGCCTGCGGACTGAAGGGTCCCGGGTTCGATTCCGGTCGGGGGCATGTACCTTGGTTGCGGGCATATATCCAGTGTGGGGCATGCAGGAGGCGGCTGATCGATGTCTCTCTCTCATCGATGTTTCTGACTTTCTATCCCTCTCCCTTCCTTTCTGTAAAAAAAATCAATAAAATCAATCAATCAATCAATCAATCAATCAATCAATAAATAAATAAGTAAGTAAATAAATTCTTCCCTGGGACTGCTTAGCCTAGAAGACTCAGCTGGGTTTGGGAACAGCTGATGCGGTATGCGGGAGAGGCCTTTCCATTTATGAGGCGCTGCAGACACACGTTATCTCTCTGCGCCCTTACAAGGGTCCTTTGCACGAAGCCACGCTGGCGGGAGTCCCATTTTACAGACGAGTAGGTCAAGGCTTTGTGGCTGCCCCTCCCCACGTTGCTGGCCCGGGGCACGAGCAGTTTGTAAACACGGACCTTTCGGCAGCCACACAGACAGCCGCACACTCGAGTTGCATGAGAACACGATCTCCCTTATCAGCAAGCAAGGAAACACAGCATTGGTGAGGGCTTGCTGACTCCTGGAGACAGCGAGGGTACCCGGGAGAGTGTAGAGTTACCCCAGGAAAAGTATCTGCCAGATTGGGGGCAGCTGGAGAGGTAGCCTTAGGTCTAGAGAGGTAGAGAGAACTCAGTGGAAGGGAGAGGAAGGAAAAAGCAGAGGAGAGGAGAGAGAGATATGGATGGGATGATCTCAGCAAGAGCTATTTTCAGAGATTCCTTTCTTGTGAGTTGTGTCCACGAGATCATAAAAGCTAACCTGAGGCTGCAGGTTTTTAAACAGGAAAGCAGGTCCTTGGTTTGTTTTCTGACCCAGTTCCTCCCCCTCCTCTCCCCCCCCCCCCGCCCCCCAATAACGCAGTTCACTCGGCACACTAACCTTGCATTTCTTGGAGCACGACCATCAGATACCTCTGGTCCCTCCCGTGTGGTGTGTTTACCGGCGTACGGGTGGCTTAATCTTATCAGCTCTGCTGAGCAAGAGGCTCCGAGCAACCCTCCTGAAGTTCGTCTCTCGCAGGCAATTCCCACTCCTCGCTACCTCATTAACGTCAGAAATGCGAGGTGAGGCGCTTGCCAAACTGTGGCTCTCAGGGGGGAGAGAGAGAGAGAAAGAGAGAGAGAGAGAGAGAGAGAGAGAGAGAGAGAACTTCCTCCCCTTTCTCTCCCTGATCTCTTCAATATCAGCCCTCCTAAAAGATTTCAGCCTAAAGCATACATATTTTAAAGGAGGAGAAGAAACACAGACAGGAACAAAACTATCAGACATGGTGGTTAAAAGTTACTCTAAAGACAGGTCTTATGGCCCGAGTTCCACTCCTGTCCTCTTGTTCTGCTCGGGCCTGAGGGTTTAGACTTTGTGGGTGATGGAGGGGGAGCTATGTAGGAAGGTGGAGGGTGTGGCTGTGAGAGATCAGGGATGAGGAGAGGGAGGGGAGGGGGAATGAGGGTGGGTTTCTGTCTCTGATGGTGTATTTTGGATGGGGAAGCTGCTAACCATCAGGGGGTGACAATGTCATGGAAAGGGATGTCCTTTCAGTCTGAAGACCGACGCTCTATCCACTGAGCCACACCGGTTTTGGCGAGACGGGAAATTTTAAACATACTTAACAGCCAAGGCAAGTCTCTGTGAGATGGCATCAGAAGAAGCACAGTGTCACAGAGCACAGCTGACACGACATTGCTTAACAACAAAGACGTGCGTGCCTCTGTCTGTCTGTCTGTCTGCTTCTGAAGAGAGGAGCTCCTGGACATGTGGCCTCATCCCTGCTCCAGCCAGTTCCTTACTGGGGGGCTGCACCACAGGCTGACGCCCTGGGACAGAAGAGAGAGCTGGGCCTGAGGACGGCCGGCCCGTCTGCAGAGCTGTGTGCCCTTCATTTCCCGGGAGGCCAGATGGGGGACCAGCGGAGCCGTCTCCCCGAAGCCCCCGAGCCGAGGTCCCGAGTGCCTGCGGGCCCGCAGGCGTAAATCATCGATTGCCTCGGAATTGGGGATTAGTGGGGAGTCGTGTGCTTTCTATTAATAGCCCTTCATAAAGGCTGCAGGTGCGGCGGGGCTGGTCTTTGAAGTGCCACTTACTCGCCCCCTCTCCAAATCCTCAGGATCCAACCCTCATAAAAGAAGCCCCGGGGGGTTATTGATTGAGAGGCCCTGGGGGACCCCTAAAGGCCCGCGCTTAGAGGCTGGGCTGCCCCCAAGGTCCGGCTGCAGGCCCAGGACTGCAGTCCAGGTGTGGGGGTTCCCCCCTCTCCCCACCTCCACCCGCTGCGCCACCTGGGGGTGGGGCCAGCTCCTCGCAGGGTGGGTTGGGGGGGCCTGGGGCAGGGCCTCAGGGCACAGAGCCCAGGGCCACATCCCCCAGCTCCCACCCCTTCATTCCAACCCCAAAGAGGGTGGATTTCCCCCTTACTAATAAGGTCTTGCTTAAAAGAGCATTCTTTGGAGCTATACACCGAGGCGAATTCTCTGATTCTGATTGATTAACGTGAATTGAATAATGCAATTTCTTTCAATCACCTTAATTGAGTTAAAAATCATTTGTAGGCCAAAACCGGTTTGGCTCAGTGGATAGAGCATTGGCCTGTGGACTCAAGGGTCCCAGGTTCAATTCTGGTCAAGGGCATGTACCTCAGAACCTTTTCAGGGGGTCAAAGGTATCTACAGTTGTACAAAGGTGCTGTTAACCTTTTGCACTCATATTCTCTCATGGCAGTATGGTATAATCTCTCTCTCTCTCTCTCTCTCTCTCTCTCTATATATATATATATATATATGTGTGTGTGTGTGTGTGTGTGTGTGTGTACACACACGCACAGATATAGTGATACACATATATCCCATTGATACACACACACACAGATATAGTAATACACATATATCCCATTGATTCTGTTTCTGTGCCGGACTCTAATGCAGTTCCTGTACAAATAAGCAGAAAACATCTGCTCTTCTAAAACTCCTCTCCCTTTACTTACTAGAGAGCGGGTGTATAGTGTCTGCCAAAGGTGGTTCAGTGGTCACAGACTCGCTCAGTCACCCGTGGACTAAAAGAATTCGGTGAACGTGGCTAAAAACTGGCCTCAGTATCTGCCCACCTTTGGAAGACTTACCCAGTGCAACCTAAACTCAACGGTGCAACGAAGAAGGAGAACTTGATTCTTGTTTTCTCGAAAATGTATCCACGTGACAGCGACGTGCGAACAGCTCACCCCCAAACGCCGAACACGCATGGTTCTTCAGCGCTCTCTTGCTCTCTCGTATCACCCTCCTATGCTGCAGGGCTCCCCGGATTTTGGAGAGAAACAGTATGGCCCTCTGGGGGTCCCTTTCAACAACACGTTGGTTTATGTAAGGTGTTTCCTTTAAAAGAGCACTGAGTGTGACAAGGGACACTGGCTCAGGGCACTCTAGCTCAGCGGTTCTCAACCTGTGGGTCGCGACCCCTTTGGGGGTCAAATGACCTTTTCACAGGGGTCGCCTAAGACCATCGGAAAATGCAGATATTTACATCACGATGCATCACAGTAGCAACATTTCATGTTTGGGGGTCACCACCACATGAGGAACTGTATGCAAGGGTTGCGGCCTTAGGAAAGTTGAGAACCACTGCCCTAGCTGCTTCTCCTCTTCCCTGCGGACACCTCCAGCCTTGTCATCCAGATAAAATAACCATCGCAGGCCCGTTACAGAGAAGCTTTGAACTAACCAGTGTCTCTCCCCTTGTCATTGAAAGCGACCTTGACATAGTCCCTCCTTTCCCTATTCCCCACGTGGACAGTCTCCGTTCGGAGACATTTCCACCAGATCTCAAACCATTATAATTTTCCTCATTTTCATCAGGGGACACTGGTGGGAACGGACAGGTGGGGACACTCGGGGGCTCATCTGACCCCGGTTCAGCGGGTGACACTCCTGTCTTGGGCCCTGTCCCCACTTGACACCCGCCAATCCCCCTTCCTGGTGCCAGTGGGACACCGAAGGGCTCGCTCAGCCTGCAGAGGGCAGACCCCCACTCAGGGTGTAGATTTCTCCTGGAGCCAAAGTTCTAGAAGGATCACGGCTCCCCGTGGCTTCTCAGCTTTCCGTTGTATATTTTTTAACGATGGGCCGCTCATTGTTTCAAAGCTCTCTCCCCGTCTGCTGCCGGACAAGGTGTCTGCCTAAATTGCATTCTGTGTCGCACGCTGACCGCAGGCCAATAAAAGAATAACCAGATAAGTAGCGAGTTAGGTTTTTCATCAGGAGACTATATTGAATTGGAGATAGTAAAACTGCGTAACTGCCTGCAGATGCTAAAAAACCCATAAAGGGATAGCCTAGGCCGGGGGACTTACCTCCCTCATAATGCGTTAGCCTTTGTTTTGGCCAGAGCTTTATTATTGGACTTAATAAACTATCAGTTTTTATGACGTACAGTACATAACTCCTGGCGTTTTACGACAGTAACTAGAATCCCAGCACAGTTGAGGGAGACAAAAGAGATTATGTCGTGGGCGGATATTCTGAAATACACAGAACGAAAAACAGGTTTGTTGAAAACACTTCTTTTTTTGGGGAAAAAAAAAGTCATATGTCACCATTGAAAATAACAGTTCACGTCTCAATCCCTTAAAGTGATGTCTTATATATGATATAGACCTACCCGGGTCCTTGAGACATGGAAGCATTTTATGGGTAAAACTGTTATAATTTCCCCAGAATCCGTGTGAAATGAAACCTAAGGGAGAGACGGGCTGTCGCGAAAAATGACACCTGCATCTCACCTCAAACTTCTGGTAGAGACTCCGGCTACAAATATCGGGAAGGAGAGAGAATATCTCGGGATCTTGATGCATTTTTCAGACTTTCCTACACTCCACGGTCCAGTTAAGCGTGTGATTTGGGCATTGA
Source organism: Lasiurus borealis (assembly GCA_004026805.1). Classification (NCBI taxonomy): domain Eukaryota; kingdom Metazoa; phylum Chordata; class Mammalia; order Chiroptera; family Vespertilionidae; genus Lasiurus; species Lasiurus borealis. The sequence goes on along the minus strand of PVJN01012957.1, from coordinate 42,262 downwards.
ATGTCTGATGTGGTTTAGGCAAAAAAAAAAAAAAAAGACAGTTGGCTGTAATATTGCTTGCTGTTTACTCTTGAGAATGCTCTGTGGAGGCCAGGGCACGAGGGGGAATCAAGATTTGGGGGTGTTGTGTTTGGCATATTGTATTAACCTGTGGGGACATACACAGAAGGATTACTTACTGGGTTTGTGTCTCTCTCAGATGACATGTCACCAGAGTCGGACTTTGTGGAGAAAAACCATCCACTTCACGAGTGCAATAGTTTGTATTTGTTGAGACGGGCTGTATTCTGAAAATCCTTCTTAGACGTTTGCATGTATGTCAAACATGACTGTGATATTTCATACAATAAAACGAGGTTTCGCCCCTTCTTAGACTTTTGCATGTATGTCAAACATGACTGTGATAGTTCATACAATAAAACGGGGTTTCGTCGAGTTCTCACAACCTAGCCCCAGGAGAAGCGCCCTGTATGATCTCCAGGTTTTTGGGGCTGGGGGGACATGGACACACAGAGAGGTTGAGTAACTGGTCCGAGATGACCAGGAAGTGTCCGAGCAGGACTTAAATTCGGGCTTGAGCCATGTGGCACCTGGGAAATGAAACAGGCAAGCGACCAGGACAATAGGCACTGGGGACTGTGACGCGTGGTACATCTGCTGGCATCTCTGTGGGAGCCAGGAAGCAGAGACAAGGCACACCTCTGCGAGGAGGCAGCCAGACGGCCTGCCCACTGCCCGAACGATTCTAACCCTAAGAAAGCCAGGCTGTCTGGTGCCAGTGGAGGGAGGGCTGGTGGCTTGAGGTGCCAGTATCCGTTCCACAGGTGGTTTCACTACCTCTAAGGTGACGACCAGGGTCCAGGCCCCATCACCTCTCATCAGAGACCCTCCCGGCCTCTGTCTTCCACTCCTGCCTCTCTCTGATCTTCACCTGGACAGTGGCCAGAGTCCACCTTCCCAGCCAGGAGCAGGACTGGGGAGTCTGCTGCTCAGGACCCTTCAGCGGCCCCATCTGAGAGTAGATCAAACGTTCTGCAAATGTGCTAGAAAGCCAGCACGGCACATCCCACTCCTGTCCTCTCACCTCCCACCGCTCGCCTTGACCCCTCGCTGTCACCACAGCGGTCCCTACGCTATACCTCCTAGATGCCAACGGCTCTCTTTGCTCTGGTTTTGTACGTTCATGTCGCTTTGCCCCTCCTCCACGAGGGCCTCTTGGAGATGCTCCTCATAGCCTGGTATGAATAGCAGCCTTCCCCTGCCCCCTCTCTCTAAACTCTCCCCTGCATTCCTTTATTACTATTTTACATCACTAGCTATAGTCCTATAATAATCATATGTATGTGTTTATTGATGGTCTAGTTCTATAATAATCATAAGTATGTGTTTATTGATAGTTTATTGATGGTCTAGTCCTATAATCATAGGTATGTGTTTATTGATGGTCTATTGATAGTCTAGTACTATAATAATCATATGTATGTGTTTATTGATAGTCTATTGATGGTCTAGTCCTATAATAATCATGTATGTGTTTATTGATGGTCTGTTGAGATTGGATGCTCCGTGAGGGACAGGGCTTTCTCTGTTTTATTAAAAGTTGTAGTCTTGCCCTAACTGGTGTGACTCGGTTGAGTGTCATCCCATGCGCCCAGAGGTTGCTGGTTCGATTCCTGGTCAGGGCACAGTTCGATCCCCAGAACAGGGCATGCAGGAGGCAGCCGATGGATGTTTCTCTCTCTCCCTCTCCCTTCCCCTTTCTCTCAAATCAACAAAAACATCTTTTTTTAAATTGTCGTCTTGCTGTTGAGATCTTTGCATGTACGTACTGGGTTTCCCAAGAAATGCTTGTTGCACGTCTATGCACTTAAGAGTGGTCCCTGAGCTTTGGAGGCCTGCAGCCTGTGGCTGGCTCGGGATGTCTGGGGCTGGTGGGGGGGGGGCTTGAAAAGGGGGTTCTAACTTCCTGTCCATTGCTCCTTCTCTCCCCTCCCATCTTCTCCCATTCCTGTGACTCCTGGGTAGACCTGAATCGGGAAAGCAGCTATTTGGGGGTACAGACGCCTCTGAGGGCTTCCCCAGGAAATGATCTGGGGTTCAACACACAGACCGCACTGCAGAAATCCTGCTCTGCCCACCTCCGACCCCCCCCACCTCCACCCCCGAAATGTGGCCGTAAAACACGGGACCTGCGAGCCGCGCTGGGCAATTACGGCGCTCCTGGCGGGCAGGGCCGTCGTTAGCCGCGCTTATGGACACCAGCTTGTGGCCGCTGGCGCCAGGCCAGCTGGGGAACTGCCTTCCACGGAGGACACAGGTTCGAGGGGATAATGAGGCGGAGTTTGGCCGCGTTTGTTGATGTGAATGTGCTAGAGATTAGCCTCTTCCCCTCTCCTGGCCTCCGAGGGAGGAACCGCCGGGGGAGCAGGTGGCAGGCGCATGGGGGGACGTGAAATGAATACCGGGCTTCCTGGCCGCGCCTCCGCTGTTTGCAGGGTGGATTTCCCCGGAATCTTCAAACACTGCGAGCACCTCTGCCCGCCCAGGTCTGTTTAGTTTAGTCTAAAAGCCCAGGCCCGGAGGGACCCAGGTTTTCAAAAGGAGTCCGTCCCCTCCCTCCTCTCCTGCCCCCCCTCCCCGCCGCACCCCGCCTTTGTGGGAAAGGACCCGGCAGCCGACATCTGGGAAATGGAACCGTTTAAACACCAGATGAAGTACAACGCAAGCCTTTCAGAATAGCTGTGAAAGCCCAGCCAGAGAGCACCATTTCTGACTCCGAGTGTCGGCTCAGCCTTAGGCCGAGCGGCTTGTCCCGGCTGGAAAAACACACCAGCAGGGGGACTGCGGCCGCCCGTCTGTGGCTCTGTCCAGGGCTTCTTGCAGGGCCAGCGATGCTTTTTTAAAAAAAAATATATATATATTTTATTGATTTTTTACAGAGAGGAAGGGAGAGGGATAGAAAGTCAGAAACATCGATGAGAGACATTGATCAGCCGCCTCCTGCACGCCCCCTCCTGGAGTTGTGCCCGCAAGCAAGGTACATGCCCTTGACCAGAATCGAACCTGGGACCTTTCAGTCCGCAGGCTGACACTCTATCCACTGAGACACACCGGTCTCGGCCCAGCGATGCTTTTTATCCTCTTCCTCGCGGTGCTAAGGACCTGAGAGCTCACTTCTGGGTACCACTTCCCTACGAAAACCAGGTCGCAAAGAGATCGGCCCCAGTCTTTCATGTATCTGTGTTTTAGTACCGAGAGGACGGGAGAGGGAGAGAGAGGATCATCAATGATGAGAAAAAAACAAAACAAAAAACCCACAAATAAATAAATAGAAACATCAATGATGAGAATCATTGATCAGCTGCCTCCTTAACGCGCCCCACTGGGGATCGAGCCTGCAATCCTAGCATGTGCCCTTGACTGGAATTGAACCCGGGACCCTTCAGTTCACAGGCCGACGCTCTATCCACGGGGCCAAACCAGCCAGGTCTGTGTCCCCGTTCTGTAGAGATCTTGCAGGATGCTTCACCAGGGCTCTGTGAAAACCCACATGTTGTCCTTTCCCATCGCCCCTCCGTCCTAAGGGCAGCACCCCTGCTGCCCCCCGCCACTCCCCTCACCCCCCCACCTACACACTGTTTCAGGCAGACCCGTCGCCCATAAGAAAGATCTGGACGCCTCTGGGCCTCTCCCAGCTGCAGGGAGGAGTCCAGAGGAGGCTGCAGGGAGACGGGCTGTTTGTTTGTTTTACTCGCTCATCAGCGTCCCGCCCAGGGAACCCCAGCCTTGGCTTCCGCCGGCTTTGCAGCCACTCGTTTAGATTTCAGACCCTTGTTTACGGGGATTTATTGGGGAAAACAGAGCCTTAAAATAGAAGCCCCAGCTTATCATGGGAAGGCCTTTTCCTACCAACTTATAAGCAACCGACTGCTCGGTTTATTTTCCTTCTCTTCCGGTCTGTCTGACAGGAACTGAGGTCAGGTATTTGGACCAGCAGCTAAGATCCAAGGAGCAGCTCTGCTGGGTGGGGAGGCTCTTTCATGCTTGGTCAGACTGGTGTGCTGCTGAGAGAGAGAGAGAGAGAGAGAGAGAGAGAGAGAGAGAGAGAGAGAGAGGGAGAGAGAGAGAGAGGGAGGGAAGAATAAGAAGAAGGAAGAGGAGGAGAAGGAGGAGGGGGAGGAAGGGGAAGGAGAAGAAGAAAGAGGAGGAGGAGGAGTAGAAGAGGAAGAGGAAAGAGAAGAAGAGGAGGAGGAGAAGAGGAAGGAGAAGAAGAAAGAGGAGGAGGAGGAGAAGAGGAAGGAGAAGAAGAAGGAAGAGGAGGAGGAGGGATAATAAGAAGGAGAAGGATGAGGAAGAGGAAGGAGAAGAAGAAGGAAGAGGAGGAGGAGGGATAATAAGAAGGAGAAGGATGAGGAAGAGGAAGGAGAAGAAGAAGGAAGAGGAGGAGTAGAAGAGGATAGAGAAGAAGAAAGAAGAGAAGGAGGAGGACAAAGAGAAGGAGGAGGAGGATGGGGATAGGGAGGAGGAGGAGAAGGAGGAAAAGAAGGAGAAGAAGAGAGGAAGGGGAAGGGGAAGAGGTGTTCAAAGCCTGGACATGGCGGTTGCCTGCAGCCCCTCCCCTCTCTGGCTGGAGGGTTGTCCTCTGCCCAGCACTGCCCTGGAGGAGAATCACTGGCCGTGGCCTAAGGGTTAGGGCTGAAAAACAGCAACAAAACCAAACCAGCAAGTCATGAACTGAGCCCTGGAGTGCCCAGGCTCCCGGGACACTTGCCTTTTGCACTGACGGGTCCCTGGGAGGGCTGGAGGGGTCTCTGCGAGGCCCTCTTCCCTCAGGGCGAGGTCTCCCTGGTCCCCAAAACCCGCATTGGTTGCTTGGGGTAGGCTGGATAGAGAAACAAAAATTGTCCTCCGTGGACCAAGACCCGAGGGGGCATGGCGGGAATCGTTGTCCTAATTGCGCAGGCGGGGTGCATTCTGGGTCTCCTCACGAATTACTCTCTCTAGAGGAGCCTGCAGCAAATGTGGGAGTGGGGATTGGAATCTGTGGGGCTGGGGACCGGGGACATCTGCACACAAGGCCACTACTCCTGACGCTAATTCCCAATGTGGCCGATTGCTCCATTCTTTTGGTCTCTCTTTCTTCTCCTAACACCAGAGTATTCTTTCCAGATCCAAAGGTTTCTAGTTATTTCCCTTCTCATTTACTCCGTTTGATCACCCCGCCCCCCGCCCCAACACCCCTCAAGGCACTCCTTTTTTGTTTTTCTGATGTCAGGTTCCAGGAAAATACTGAGATCTAGTGCCTAACGTGTCCATCCCTTTCCCACCTTTGTGTGTGTGTGTGTGTGTGTGTGTGTGTGTGTTTAAATATATATTTTATTGATTTTTTTACAGAGAGAAAGGGAGAGGGATAGAGAGTCAGAAACATCGATGAGAGAGAGACATCGATCAGCTGCCTCCTGCACACCCCCCGCTGGGGATGTGCCTGCAACCAACGTACATGCCCTTGACTGGAATTGAACCTGGGACCTTTCAGTCCGAAGGCTGACGCTCTATCCACTGAGCCAAACCAGTTTTGGCCTGTTCTGCCAATTTTAAAAAGAAATTTATTTGTATCCAAAATCAAGATTGCTTCTCATAGACACCACAGGCCCTGTGTGCCAGCCAGCAGCCATTCTGGAAGCATCCTTTAGTCTCCGGGAGATGCAGGGACAGAGATGGTAGAGGTCCGGTCTTCCCTTGCCCTCTCTGCCACAGGGTAGTCATCAGACACGCCTGCCATGGACGGCTGCCGTTATTAAAGAAAATGAATTAGGAGCAGATCCCGCGAGCTTCCTGGCTGCCGGCTGTGATCGGCAGAAACTACCCCTGGTCCTGGTGATCATGTATCTCCTCACCCGGGACCTCCTTCCTCCTACAGAGACTGTTTAGTCTTTTCGGGGGCTCTGGGTCACAGCTGAGAGAGCCCCGGCTTTGTATTAATACCCAGGCTTTGAAACCACAGGGGCTAATGGCCCCACCAGCTGCGGCTCGTAGTCTTTAAGAGTGGCTGACCCCTTTTAGGAATCACTGCCACCTAATACCTCCCTCTCAAACAGCAGGTCAACGGAGAGTCATTTGGCAGAATTTTCCATCAACAAGGTGAGGGCCTGGGGGTTGGCACCAACCGGTTGTACACATCTCTCTCCTTGGCCTCTCCCTGTGCCTGTGTGAGAATCACCCATCGATACTAATCGCCTCTGCTCGCAGGAGAAGGATGGTGCCAGTCCAATCCCGCCCTACCCCGGGAAGACACTGACCTCCTGCCCCCGACAAGAACACATACACACAAAACATGTGCCGCCAGCGCCTTAGTTATAAATACAGTGGTACCTCGAGATACGAGTTTAATTCCTTCCATAACCTTGAGGCGCGGGAAACTATGAGACGCTCGAGTCGCCGTAAACTGGTGGGTCGTGTGCAGGCGGCCGATCTGTGCGATGACTCCTATCTCAAATGTTGCTCGTATTTCAGAGCAAAAATTGCTCGCTCGACGGCTCGTATCTCAAAAATCTCGTATGTTAGGGCACTCGTATCTCGAGGCACCACTGTACAGGCTCTGTGTATCTAAATAGTGTCTGTGATCAGCTTCCATTCCATCTTCACTCATCACTCTCTGGTCTGTGCCTAGTTATGAACTGCCTCTGATTTCAGTCAATGCCAAACAAAGCATCCAACACTTTGGGGGAGGGTTGGTGAGGTCCAAACTTTGACTTCTTGGGTAACCAGCTTTCTGGGGGGTCAATGCGCGAGAGCAGATAGGGGCTGTGGGGCATCTGGAACATGCATCATAAGAGGAAGGAACCCCAAGCCAGGCGATATTCCTCCAGGGGAAATTACTAATGCAACATGAAGTGCACGAGCCCCGGCTGGGGTGGCTCAGTTGGTTGAGCATCAAGCCATGCACCAAAAGGTCACTGAGTCAATTCCAGGTCAGGGCATATGCCTGGGTGGCGGACTGGATCCCCAGTAGGGAGTGTGCAGGAGGGAGCTGATAGATGTTTTTCTCTCACATCAATGTCTCAATCTCTCTCTCTCTCTCTCTCTCTCTCTCTCTCTCTCTCTCTCCCTCTCCCTCTCCCTCTCCCTCTCCCTCTCCCTCTCCCTCTCTCTTCCTCTCTCTTTAAAATCATTAACAGTGTTTTTAAAAAACACAAAAAATGAAGTGCATGGTTCATGGTAGTTGCTGTCTTTGTTTTGTTTGTTTTTTTCTTTTTTTAAGTATTTTATTGATTTTTTTTACAGAGAGGAAGGTAGAGGAATAGAGAGTTAGAAACATCGATGAAAGAGACATCGATCAGCTGCCTCTTGCACACCCCCTACTGGGAATGTGCCCAAAACCAAGGTACATGCCCTTGACCGGAATCGAACCTGGGACCTTTCAGTCCGCAGGCCAACACTCTATTCACTGAGCCAAACTGGTTTTGGCAGGAAGTTGCTGTCTTTGGATCCTTTGGCCAATGGCCTTCCCCGGGTCTCAGACTCAGACACTAGGAGTGAGAGGCTCTCCTTTCTGAGGAGCTGCCTGCTGGCTGCCATCATGGAGTCACAGAGCCAAGGTCATGGCACCCTCACCACAAGCACAACGTGGGCTGCCTCACTTTAAAAAAAGTTCACCATTTATCTGTCACATACGATCAAACACAGATCATTAGTGAAAGTCTCTATGGGTAGAACTGTCCAGGTTTCAATAGCGCAGGCTTTGATGTTGGAAATTCGTGCATTCTGATGTTGGAAATTCGTGCATTCTGATGTTGGAAATTTGTGCATTCTGATTTTGTCTCTGCTGTTGGCTAGCTGTGTGATCACAGGAGAGTTGCTGAGCTGAGCCTCGTGTCTCTCATTCCCAGGATGTTGATGATTAAATCTACTTTATGGGATTGGTGTGAAGATTCGGAGATGATGTATGCAAAGTGACACCTATGCATACGTTAAGCCCTCCACATAGAAGGGCATTTGTTATTAAGAATATTGATATTTTGCTCTAGCAGGTGTGACTTAGTGGATAGAACGTCGGCGGGCAGACTGAAGGGTCCCAGGTTCAATTCTGGTCAAGGGCACATACCAGGATTGCAGGCTGGATCCTCAGAAGGGGCAGGCAGAAGGCAGCCGATCAATGATTCTGTCTCATCATTGATGTTTCTCTCTCTCTCCCTCTCTGTTCCTCTCTGAAATCAGTAAAAATATATTTTAAAAGGAAATATTGGTTTCTATGATGACATGAAAGTGTTAACTTTGCAGAGAGAGAGAGAGAGAGAGAGAGAGAGAGAGAGAGAGTGTGTGTGTGTGTGTGTGTGTGTGTGTGTGTGTGTGTGTGTTCTGGCCCAGAAGATAAAGTCTGAGATTGAGAACCCAGGAAGCACAACAATAGTGAAAACCAAATCCACAGGCATTTTGAGTTCCCTTTCAGCTACGTGGACGTGATTCTACCCAGGTCACTAGGATTTTCCTCCACGAATTTAATTCTCGTTCAGTGATAACCTGGGAACCATTTGGCCTTTGGACTAGAGGCAATAGGCTATTCTTACTGGTAACTATTAAATCCAGTCCTCTCTTGTACTGTGAGACAAATAGATGTTTCTCGCCTCGATGAAAATATTACCGGTTACCCAGAATAGTTTTCTGGTGCCAGGGGTCTAGGGAAAAGGCATAAGCAGAAGTCCACAGTGGAAGAGTGGATGGTCACTTAAGCATCTGAGCTTTAGTGCAGAGGGTATGCACCAGGAGAACAGAAAACTTCCATTTTGTGCCTACATTCCCTCCCTGCCCCATGGTACTACTTTGGAACTTTGAACTATCTCTATCCGCAGGAAAAAAAAAAACCTATAATAATAAAAATATAATATGCTAATTAGACTGAACAGCCAAATACCTTCTGATGTCCTTCCGGATGACCTTCTAGACCAGCAGTTCTCAACCTGTGGGTCGCGACCCCTTTGGGGGTCGAACGACCCTTTCACAGGGAGGGCCTAAGACCATCAGAAAATGCAGATATTTACATCACGATGCATAACAGTAGCAAAATTTCATGGTTGGGGGTCACCACCACATGAGGAACTGTATGCAAGGGTGGCGGCCTTAGGAAGGTTGAGAACCACTGTTCTAGATGAAGCCAGGGCTGTGAGGGTCAAAAACTCCTTGCATGAATTTTGTGCATCGGACCTCTGATGTGTGTGTGTGTGTATGTGTGTGTGTGTGTGTGTGCGCAATATTTCCAACCTATTGTTGGTGGGAAATATTGCTTTTCTATATGTTTTCTGGGGATAGAGGTAAAAGACATTTCTTTGAGAAGATTGGGGGAAGAAAAGAGAATTTGCACCCCTGTACGCGTTCCCAGTGGAGTAATAATTCTCCTTGATGATTTAGGGCTGCTTACAGAGAACATTTACAACGAAGCCCCTCCCCCCCTTTGTTTCTGCCCTCACTTTCCCAAGTCCATCTGCTGTAACTGATACGAGGCCCCAGCTGCTTTGCCGCACATGTGACTTTAATAGAGGCGAATTCAGATGAAATCGTTCCATCGCGCCTGTGTGTTTTCATCAGTGGCAACACCATAGTCGTGATTCTTTTTCCGAGTTGGTGCTGAGGTCAGGATCCTCGGAAGGAATGATGGACAGAGTTGGCCGTGGCCAGACACCAGGAACACAGGTGCTGGTTGGGATGCTGGGTCCTCTGAACCCATTCTACTCTGAGAGTTTCGGGCCATGTAGACCAGGAATCATAGGGAGCGGCCTTCTGTATAATAGAAGCTCAATGAGGACGTTCTTTCTTCATGGCAGCGGCCAGTCCCACCATGGAGAGCCAAGAGGTCCCAGTACAGGAGCACAATAAAATATCTGCATCCTTTCCGAAGTACAGCAGTACCTCGAGGTACGAGTTTAATTCGTTCCGTAACCCTGAGTCATGGGAAACTACCAGATGTTCAAGTCACGGTAAACTGGTGGTTCGTGTGCAGCCGGCCGATCCAAGCGATTACTCCTATCTCAACTGTTGCTCGTATTTCAAAGCAAAAATTGCTTGCTCAACGGCTCGTATCTCAAAAATCTTGTATGTTAGGGCACTCGTATCTCGAGGTACCACTGTATTCTTCGGAATCACATGGCCTCTGAGCAGCTTTGGTGGAAAGTCCTTGAATGCTTGTTGATTCTCTTCTATCTTTGTTATCCTATTGTGTTCTTGGTCAAGTCTCAGTCTTTCTATTTTTGAAATTATGAAACGTCTAGTGGATTCTAGATTCCTTCACAGTCTGTTTTCTAACCGTCTTTGGTGGAAGTTAGCATCATGGTTGGTCAAAAAGACCTCTGATTCTTCCTTAAGGTTGGACATCGGCTGATCTTTGCCAGTTTGCAAAATAATATTTGCAAAAATATTAACTAATAACAGGTCTCTTATATTTTGAAAACCATATCTCAGTTTTTTTCTGGTAATTCTCTGACTCCAAAGCCAAACAGTTTCTTCAGAATCAGAAGTGAGTCAGTGTCTAATTTCCAAAATGGAATCCAAAGAGACATGGGTGGCTGAGGCCACTTGTTGCGTTAATGTAGATTATTTAGTAAGGTCACGCGGCTCCTTCGTTTCTTGCCATGGATGAACGGATAAAGAAGTTATTATGTGTATATTAATGCTCTCCTTATTCTATCACGATGAATGCTGCAGTAAACATGGGAGTGTAGGTATTTCTTTGAGATGCCGATTTCATTTCCTGTGGCTACGGTAGTTCTAGTCTGAATTTTTTGAGGAACCTTTTTGCTGCTTTCCGTAGTGACTGCACCCATTTGCATTCTCCCCAACAATGCACGAGGGTTCCTTTTCCCTCCTCATCCCCACCAACACTTGTTCTCTCTCGTCTTTCTCAGGACAGCCATTCTAACCGGTGTGAGCTGACATCTCGGGGTGGTTTTGATTGGCATTTCCCCGTGAATGAATGATGTCAACCACCTTTCCAGCTTTATGTCATTCGGGAAGTGACATTTGAATGCTTAGGTGACTTCTGGGGGCAGATAGCTAATGGAAACTAGGAGGGACAAGACGGAAGTTCAGAGGGGAGGCCAGCACTGAGAGAGAGAAGTTTGATGGTCACAGGAATGGTCTGGACAGCCCAGGAGAGAGAGAAGCTGAGGAGGAGAGAAGGTGGGATCGCGCCCGGAAGCACCCAGCATTCAAGAGTTTGCTTGGGAAGGAGTGGCCAGCAAAGGGGACCCGAGAAAGACTGGGGACGAAATGCTGGAGGGAAATGTACAAAGGGAGGAAAACTCGCTTTTGAAACTTCCTGCAAATCCGTGCACTTCCCTTGGAATTCTTAATTGCAACGTATATGTATTTACTTGAGAGCCACAAAGGATTGGGAGGAGGGGGGTCAAAACAGGCCTCCTGAGATTTATTTCAAGTCCCTAAAGTTTCTGTGGATGACAAATTGGGGTGAAAACACCATATTTGAGTGATTTAAGCCTAAACGAGCCGAAACATATGGATTATATTTCCTTCCAATGGCATATAGGAGTCTCACAATTAAGCACAGAAAGGTGCTCGGAGCAAAAGGCGAAGAGGCTTCATAAAATCCCAAGTGGAAGAGCAGTGGTTAGAGAATCCGCAAGCTCAGGTGGGAGCACAGGTTGCCAGGAGCAACCGAATCCGGCTTGGATGCTCTCTCTCTTTCCCGGATGTTGGCAGGCCTCTCTCCGTCTGCCTCTGCCCCCCGCTCTGTACTGGTTTTGTCTGTCTGCCCCCCGCCCCTCTCCGAGTCCCGGCTCCCCATCTGGGTGCTGGCGGGAGCTTGGAAGCACATGTGCCAGCTGTCTAAACGCAAGAGCCAGCGTCCTCTGGGTCTGAATTCCAGCAGTGGGCTCCGTCTGAGGGGCGGGAAAATCAGTAGCAGGTGTCGCTGCTCCTCGGAGAGGGTGTGTTTATTATGGCTATCCGCTCCAGAAACATCGGGACGCCTGTACGCTAGAGAATGTGTTGCTTCATATAATTTCAACCCCACTCCCTCCACCTTGGCCCCTAACTTGCTCTTTGATGGACACGCCGTGTGCAAAAGGATGGAAAGCCACTGGCCTTTTGGTGTTAAGCGTGACTGCGGAATGTGTTCATAAGTCAGGGAAACACCGCCTGGTGACAGAAGTGACATCATGGCTGCGGGGCTGAGTGGGGGCTGCGGGCCGGACGGTTTCCCAGGTTCTCAGGGTGTTTGGAGAAGCGTCTGGGGCGAGAGGGTGGACCGGACCGGAGGCCACAGCCCAAACTAAGCGGGTTTGCTTTTCATTACTGTCTTTGTTTGAAAGGAGAAGGCCTTTCCCTTCAAAACAAACACTGTGATTTCCCCAGTTTTCCGGAGAAATGCTGGAAGCAGTTAGGGAAATCCACGCAGGCTCGCAAGTTGGAGCAGAGCGAACGGAGAAACCCACACGTTGTCCTTGACCTTCCAGGACTCAATGGGAAGGGCGGCCGTGGCGTTCCGGCATGCAGGGTTCCTCATAGGGCACCGAAGAGGACTGAGTTTCTTTGTTGGTTAAAAAGTAGCCAGTTGAGCCAAAACCAGTTTGGCTCAGTGGATAGAGTGTCAGTCTGCGGACTGAAAGGTCCCAGGTTCAATTCTGGTCAAGGGCATGTACCTTGGTTGTGGGCACATTCCCAGTAGGGGACATGCAAGAGGAAGCTGATCGATGTCTCTCTCTCATTGATGTTTCTAACTTTCTATCCCTCTCCCTCTCTGTAAAAAATCAATAATATATATATATATTTAAAGTATCCAGTTGAGTGAGTTGCAGAAGTTTTACGAAGTTGTGTAGCTACCACTACACTCAATATTATAGAACAGGTCTCTTATGTCCAAAAGCTTCCTCCTGCCCTCTGTGGTACCCACCCTGGTTCCCAGTCCTAGCAGCCAAAGGTCTGGCTTCCGTCACTGAGGTTGGCCTGTTTTTAGAATGACATATACATGCAACCACAGAGGATATATACCGTATTTTCTGGCATATAAGACAACTGGGCATATAAGATGACCCCCAACTTTTCCAGTTAAAATATAGAGTTTGGGATATACTCACCCTATAATATGACATCCGATGTATAAGACGACTCCTGACTTTTCCAGTTAAAATATAGAGTTTGGGATCTACTCGCCCTATAATACGACACCCGGCGTATAAGACGAACCCTGACTTTTGAGAAGATTTTCCTGGGTTAAAAAGTCGTCTTATACGCCGGAAAATATAGTACATTTTTCTTTTACTTAGCACAGTGATTTTGAGATTCTCCATGTCAGCGCATGTATCAATACTTTGTTTCCTCTTACTGTTGTGTGGTACCCCATCCAATGAACATACGTACTAGTATATCCTATCATCAGTTGATGGATGTTTGGGTTGTTCTCATTTGGGGCTGTTAGGAATAATACTGTTATAAAAGTTCCTTTAAAAGTCGCTGGGTGGACATGTTTTTATTTCTCCTCAGTAAGAACGAAGGAGGGGACCAGCCTGTGTTTGCCGCTGTGAGATATGGTGGAAGTGTTTTTACAAAATGGTTGTACCACTCAATGTTTCCATCAGGGTCCCGTTGTTCCCCACCCGGTTGTTGAAAAACACACCACTCCGCCCAAACCTGCTTTTCTGCAGGCATCGATCTGGAGTGAGAACAGAACTGGCACATAGTAGGTCTCGATGCGTAACTGTTACATAAATGAAATGTTGTAGTAGATGAACATGAAAGCATCTCTCCCCCAACTTCACGTGATAACTCAGAGGGTCCATAAGGGCTGGGTGTTGTAGGATGAACATCACATACAATTTTGCTGGGTTTTCCCAGCAATTTTTCCTGATTCTGGGCATGGAAGGGGCCCCCTATCCTATATAATAAAAGCCTAATATGTAAATTGACTGAACGGTAGCATGGCTGGTTGCTATGACATGCACTGACCACCAGGGGGCAGGCCCTCAATGCTGGAGCTTCCCCCAGCCTGCAGGCCCCAGGCCAGCCAAGGTGGGTGCCAGCGGGGACCCTCCTGACCCTCTGGCCCATCCCACAGATTGGTCCTGATCACGGCCAGGCTGAGAGACCCTAGCCATGGGCGAATTTCCTGCATCTGGCATCTAGTATTTCTATAAATATCACAGCAAGACCAACATCTGTATGTGACTTTTCATTGTTCTAAGGGCCAAAAAGTTCTGGAAAAGTGAATGAGAAAGGGTGGATGCGGAGTTCACGCAGAAGAGTTTGAGGGACGTTTGTGGTTTGGTAGGCTGGGACCCGAATCTGAGATTTTAGCTGTGAAGATTTTAGCCTCTTTCAGCAATGGAAATGTGGAAAAGCCAAGGTGGTGGTTTCATCTGACCAGCAGAGGGCAGTGTTCAGACAGACCGCCCCCTCCCAAGAGAGGACTGGAGGAAGGGGAAGATTTAACCTTGAACTTCAAGCTTCTAGCTTCTCGCCATGGACCCAAACAACTCCCTTTCCCTCTGGGGGCCCAGCTCTAGGCACATCCCTGCGAAGTCACTGCTCTGGATCCTCTTCTCAACCGGACTCGCATCTTGCTGCCTGGCAACCAGACCACGCACAGCCCTCCCCTGAGCGGACAGGCTCCTGGTCTCCCTGGGAATCGCCCGCCCCTGGGAACCAGCTGGGGCGTCCAGGGCGCGTCCCGTGGACCAGGCCCCGGTTCCCCCCGACAGCAGCCCCCAGCCGGGGGCTCCGTCTCCCGCATTCCACCCCTGATGAGCTCAGCATGAGAACGAAACGAGAGGGGACCGGCCCAGGGATCTGTCTGCAGACTTCAAACACCGGCAGCAGATGGGGCCTGGTGCTGGTTAAGGGCCCTGTGCAAACGCAGCGCCGGGCCTCAGCTGGCCGTTTTATGGTTCCCATTATCCGTGCTGCCCGCCTCCCCCCTGCGCGCCCGGGAGATGGGTTGCGCAGGCAGACACAGGCGGCGGCGGCTCCGTGGGAGAGGGCCTGCCTTGTCTGGGCACGTGGGTCATTGTGTGTGGACGTGAGGGGACCACAAGCGACCGCACCTTGGTTAGATGTTGGGCGGCTTTATCGCGGCTCCATTCAGCACTGGGTGGGCCGGAGCCACGGGCACTGGGCACCCTGGCAAGTCTACAGTCTCTCCCCAGGGGGTAGAAGAATTTGTATGCAAAGCTGGGGTTGCTGGTAGGAAGCTCTCCTGCGAGCAGGGCTGGCCAGAGATGTCTGCCTGTGGAAAGCCATGAGTCAGAGATGAACGCCCCACACTGGGCATTGCTTGCATGGCCCGGATTCCTGAAAAACCAGCGGGCAACACATTTGTGCCAGCGGGAAAGGATGGCAGCTGCTGGCTGGTCTCCCCGGAGAAGGTGGCAGACGGGTCTGAGAGCCCTGCTGCCCAGGGATGTGCCCAGTGGTTGGAGGAAGGATGTGGACTTTCCTTCCCGGCTGAACCATCATTTTCTAAAATGTAGCCATTAACCGTTGTCATTGACCTGCAAGCCCCCCCAGGAGAGATCAATCTTGAGAGTTAATTCTTATAAAAGATGCCCTTGGGTTCTAAACTCTCTATCCCTATCCCTTTCTCTCTGTAAAAAATCAATAAAATATATTTTTTTAAAAAAAGAAAGAAATGAAGCGACGGCTGGCAGGAGTCCTTGGTTTGAATGTAGGCAGGACACTTCATTAAGGACTGCTCTGCCTTGCAGGTCTGCTCTGATTTAGATCGAGGCCGATCTGTTTCTCTCTCTCTCTTTCTTAAAAAAATATATATTGTTGGTTTTTTACAGAGAGGGAAAGAGAGGGATAGAGAGTTAGAAACATCGATGAGAGAGAGACATTGATCAGCTGCCTCCTGCAAACCTCCTATTGGAGATGTGCCCGCAACCAAGGTACATGCCCTTGACTGGAATCGAACCTGGGACCTTTCAGTCCGCAGGCCAACGCTCTATCCACTGAGCCACACCGGTTTGGGCCAATCTGTTTCTCTTTACCTTCCTGAGTCAGAAGCGGTGCGGCAGGTTTCTCAGAAGCCTCCTTTGAACCAATGAAACACTCTCTGGCTCATTGATTTTCCCCCCACGGAACATACACTTATTTGAAAAGCAAATCCGGACATTTTTGCCATCAGGCTCTCCGCCTGTAAAACCGTCTGTTCACAGAGCCCCTCTTGGGGTACCTGCAGGTGCCCGCGGCCAGCAGCTGTGGCCGTTACACGCTGACCAATTTCGCGGACCGAATGGACTTCAGATCAAGATGACCGGCGAGAACACACTTTACAGCTCCCGCCGCAGCTCGTGGTAAAAAGTAAAAGGCCTTTCTCGGTGGTTTTTGTTTCTCCCCCGAGTCTTCTAAACCAGGAAGGCGCTTGCGGCAGCCCCCACGTTGGGTATTTCTTGCAGGGTCTGATCCCCCACAAGCCAGAGGCCAACACGTTTGCCCCAGCTGGGTTGGAAGGAGGCAGGGAGAGCTGGTGTGGAGGTCCAGGCCCGCCGAAGAAGGTAGATGCAGTATCGAAGTGGGTTTTGACATCATTGATGTCACCTGCATTTCCAGGCTTCCTGGTGACACATTCTGAGGTGACAGGTCTGACGAATACTCAGCTCATGAGGTAATGCAGAGCCGGCCATGGCTAACGTAGAGCAAGAAACCTAGCAGCAGACAATCCCCTCGAGGTGCAGACAACTCCAGCTGTAAGTGGATGAGGAAAGATGCTCTGATAAAGTGAAGTCCTGGTCCCGCTGCAGGGGGAGCCCTGGTTTGGTGCAATGATGAGAGGCATCTCCACTTTGTCAGCCTGGTGGTCATGCTGTCCACAGGTGTGTCAGTCCCAGGTGGTCATGCTGCCACAGGTGTGTCAGCCCGGGGTGGCCATGCTGTCCACAGGTGTGTCAGTCCCAGGTGATCATGCTGTCTATAGGTGTGTCAGTCCCAGGTGATCATGCTGTCTATAGGTGTGTCAGCCCGGGGTGGTCATGCTGTCCACAGGTGTGTCAGCCTGGTGGTCATGCTGTCCACAGGTGTGTCAGTCCTGGGTGATCATGCTGTCCACAGGTGTGTCAGCCTGCAGTGGTCACGCTGTCCACAGGTGTGTCAGTCCGGGGTGGCCATGCTGTCCACAGGTGTGTCAGTCCCAGGTGATCATGCTGTCTATAGGTGTGTCAGTCCCAGGTGGTCATGCTGTCCACAGGTGTGGCAGCCCGGGGTGGTCATGCTGTCCACAGGTGTGTCAGCCTGGTGGTCATGCTGTCCACAGGTGTGTCAGCCTGGGTTTGCATGCTAAGACACAGGTGTAGGACCGCTAGGTGTATACACACTCCTCCCCTCAATCCAGTCACAGCGGTGGCTGAAACAAACACGACTCCTTTCCGCGATGAAGCACTGCGTTCTGAGCGGGGAAGCAGAGAGCTTGTATCTCTCATTCTGAATCTTTTAATCCTTTAAAAGGACCTGAGCGAAAATAAATAGCTTGACTGTGAAACAAGCCCATTCCTTCACCAGGTGGCCTGAGAAACAGGCTCATCTTTAATGGCCCAATAGGATCGCTCCAAAGTTCTTTATAAACCACCGCCCGTCAGTGCCGAGCACGTGGGGCGGGTGTTAGCAGAGCGTGCGATCGATCCAGAACATTCTCGGCACAGCAGCCCGGCATGCTGGCAGAGGTCAATTCAGGGAGTGTCCTCTTTTCACCAGCGCGTCTCCTGAGACCGGAGGCCAGCGCTTTGAAGAGTCGCATATTTAGCGGCAGCAGAGCAGAGAGCAAGGGAATGTTTGCAAGGGGCTGGGTGGCGAAACTCCCAGGGACAAGCGTGTCTCGGTCTGGAGCATAAATTTCCTCCGAGAAGGACTTTGAAGTTCGGAGCAATCTGTGAAATCCTAGTAACGGTCTAAATTGGCCCCTCCACATCTGGCGGGGGTGGGAGGTGGGGATCCCGGCAGCAACAAATGGGATGGAGATGTCCAGGCATGGTGTGCTCGCTCATGAACTCAAGGCAGTTTCCTGATAAAAAGAAGAGGGTCTCGCCGAAACCGGTTTGGCTCAGTGGATAGAGAGTGAGCCTGTGGACTGAGGGGTCCAAGGTTCAATTTCGGTCAAGGGCATGTACCTTGGTTGTGGACGCATCCCCAGTAGGGGGTGTGCAGGAGGCAGCTGATGTTTCTAACTCTCTATCTCTCTCCCTTCCTCTCCGTAAAAAATTAATTATATATATATATGTGTGTGTGTGTGTGTGTGTGTGTGTATGTATGTGTGTGTATATATATATATATATATATATATTTAAAAAGCCAAAACCGGTTTGGCTCAGAGGATAGAGCATCAGCCTGTGGATTGAAAGATCACAGGTTTGATTCCGGTCAAGGGCATGTATCTTGGTAATATGCAAATTGGCCATCACTCCAACACACAAGATGACCAGTAGGTGAGGACAGTTATGGGTGATCAGGCCAGCAAGTGAGAGCATCTGGGGGCAACCAAGCCTGCAGGGGAGGGCAGTTAGAGGTGACCATGCCAGCAAAGGAGGCAAGTTGGGGGCAACTAGGCCTGTAGGGGAGGGCAGTTAAGGGTGACCAGGCCCGCAGGGGAGGGCAGTTAGGAATCAATCAGGCTGGCAGGGGAGTGGTTAGGGGGTGATCAGGTTGGCAGGCAGAAACAGTTAGGGGCAATCAGGAAGGCAGGCAGGTGAGCAGTTGGGAGCCAGCAGTCTTGGATTGTGAGAGAGATGTCTGACTGCCCGTTTAAGCCCGATCCTACCGGGATCCGGTCTAAAGGGGCAGTTGGACATCCCTTGAGGAGGTCCCAGATTAGAGAGGGTGCAGGCTGGGCTGAGAGACACACATACCCCGTGCACTGGACCTCTAGCTTGTGTGTGTGTGTGTGTGTGTATACAGAGCTAGTAAGCGGGAGACCAAGAAGCTCAGGGTAGAAAACTATGATGCCCTTGGATTACATAAGAAATTGACATCCCCATAACCTGTTTTCTTGGCTCCGTTGCTTCATTCTTTCACTCATTCAAGGACTCATTTAACAAATATTTTGCTAAGCACGTAGGTTCCAGCACTGAGTTAAGTGCCGAGGGTATTCATAATGAACTAGATGGACTGAATTTCTACTCACACGGGTATTACAGGCCGTTTGGAAAGGCAGACAGGAAAATATGAGCTCTCCCTGTCCATTTCCAGCTGCCAAGATCCAGGGCGCCCTCTCAGGCAAGCATTCCTGACCAGGCCCCTCTGCTTTCTCCTTCCCCCAACAGCCAGTCCCCCTGGAATTCGTTCCCTGAAATTTTTGCCTCTGTTCTGACTCCCTTCCATACAATCAGAAACTCTGTGCCTTTCTAGATGTAGCCACTGATTAAAGTACAAATACTGATCCTAGCAGAACGGTATTTCAGGCTGATCAAAGTGGGAATTTATAGATGACAACTCGAAAATGTAGCTATTTGTAGATGAGTTCAAGGAGGCAGAATGAAGTCCCTCTGGTGGTGTTTTTGCAGATTTAGAGATAAACCAGCTGAGTGTAAACCTCAGGAGCCACATAAAGAAACTACTGGGGCCAGAGCATGCCCTCAGAAGAAAAGCTGGGGGTCCGATGGGCACCCGTGGGGAGATAAAAGCTACCGTATTTTCTAACGTATAAGATGACCGGGCGTCTAAGACGACCCCCAACTTTTCCAGTTAAAATATAGACTTTGGGATATACCCGCCCTAAAAGACGACACCTGACGTATAAGACGACCCCTGCCTGACTTTTGAGAAGATTTTCCTCGGTTAAAAAGTCGTCTTAGCCAAAACTGGTTTGGCTCAGTGGAGAGAGCATTGGCCTGTGGACTGAAAGGTTCCAGGTTCAATTCCGGTCAAGGGCACATACATTGGTTGCGGGCACATCCCCAATACGGGGTGTGCAGGAGGCGGCTGATCGATGTCTCTCTCTCATCGATGTTTCCAACTTTCTATCCCTCTCCCTTCTTCTCTGTGAAAAAATCAATAAAAAAAAAATAGTCGTCTTATATGCCAGAAAATACGGTAAATAAAGTTACTAAATGATAATTTATTTTTGGAAGAAGGGTAAATCCTGCCTTTCACACAAACATAAAACGAACAGGCATCAAATAATTAACTCATTAATTAATGAGGGAACTAGTAAGGCGTTGAAAACTTGTGCAAAGGAAATTTTAAAAAGCAGACACATATATAAGCAGCCAGAGAGGCCGAGATGAGTTTGTATAATAGATGCAAAATTGGCTTATGACACGGGTGCAAGATTCTATCAGTTTCACGTTCACGGGAGAAAACTCATACTTGACAGTCTATGAGTAGGACTAATTTGCATTGATGCCCGTTTTCCAAAATGTCGAGAACTGAGAAATAGCTCAAAGACCATGAATACTGCGGACCGCATAGAATCATAGAACCTGGCAGAGGAGACTGGACAAAGCCCAGTTTTGCACTGAAAACGCGCTCAACAATCTTTCTGGTCCTTTGAAAAGCCTTTCCCAGTTTTTCCTGACCAATTATCACTGTCTTTTCTGATAAGAAAGGGGTCCCGTGGTTCCGTGACCTTTGGACATGGGTCCTCCTCTGTGTTGGGTGACCCACATACAATCTAATGAGGAGCATCAGCCTCACCCCTGGGAAAAGACACTCAAGAATGCAAATGGCCGAAACAGGTGTGGCTCAGTGGATAGAGCATCAGCTTGCGGACTGAAAGGTCCCGGGTTCCATTTCGGTCAAGGGCATGTACCTTGGTTGCAGGCACATCCCCGGTGGGGGGTGTGCAGGATGCAGCTGATCGGTTTCTCTCTCATTGATGTTTCTAACTCTCTATCTCTCTCCCTTCCTCTCTGTAAAGGATCAATAAAATATATTTTTTTAAAAAAAGAATGCCAATGCATGGATATAAACAAGTTCAAATGTGTTGCAACCCAGGTGCCTTGGGGTTGAGCTGAACCCGAGGGGTTCCTGTTTGACCTTGAGAAGTCAGGAATGGAGCTCCTCTTCACATGAAATTAACTCACTCGGGGAACTAGCAAAGTGTGCCAGGCCATGGAATGAGAGTCTAGAACCACGAGAGATGGTCCCCGGAAAGAAGATGAAACCATGGAAAGCAGGGAGCAGCCTCGTTGCCTCCAGCACCGCATTGTGCCTCGGGGTGAGGGTCTGCGGAGAGAACCTTGAGCACCCCAGCACCGAGAGCAGCTGGTCCACATGTGGTGAGCAGGAACGGAACCAAGGGGACGCATTGGCACATGGGGGATGACTGACAGTGAACACATGTGACAAACACATTTCCGAGTCCAGCATATAATAAGCCGAATACGGAACCTATTATTGCACCATGACATTATGATTATACAACAGAACCAGCAGAAGGCTGCTAGGGTTCATCGAGAAGGGTATGTGCGAAAGTATTAATAAACACCTACATCCCGTTGCCTTTTGTGTGTGGATTTTCCCAGGAAGAACCCCTAGGTGAGATGGACAGACTGTCATTTCTGTCCTTCAGAGGAAGAGCTGATGTTCAAGAGCTGAAGTTCAAGAGCTGAAGTTCAAGCCAGCGCTAACCCAGCCTTCCTCTGGCCCATGGGCCAGTCCTCCTATGACCCTGGCCTGGCCAGATCCAGCACAGGTTGCAGTGTGGAACCCGAGGTCAGGCGAGGAGGCAAAAACGTGAAAGCAAGACCCACCCACCACATTCCAGAGATCTCTGTGTCCCCAGGAGGCCAGAAAGCTGGGGGCAGATGGCACGGATCTTGTGGCTGAAATGA
Source organism: Lasiurus borealis (assembly GCA_004026805.1). Lineage (NCBI taxonomy): Eukaryota > Metazoa > Chordata > Mammalia > Chiroptera > Vespertilionidae > Lasiurus > Lasiurus borealis. The sequence continues at coordinate 20,498 of PVJN01012957.1, read as the reverse complement.
TGGATGCCAAGTAATGGCCAGCAGGCTGCCCTGACGGAAGAGGCAAAACAAGAAAATAATAGCAAACTGCTCTAACCGGTTTGGCTCAGTGGATAGAGCGTTGGTCTGTGGACTGAAGGGTCCCAGGTTGGATTCCGGTCAAAGGCATGTACCTTGGTGGCAGGCACATCCCCAGTGGGGGCTATGCAGGAAGCGGCTGATCGATGTCTCTCTCCCATCAATGTTTCTGGCTCTCTATTCCTCGCCTTTCCTCTCTGTAAAAAAAATCAATAAAATATATTTAAAGAAAAAAAAAAGAAGAGAAAATAATAACAAACTTTTTGGGAGGATTGGACATGCCAGTTACTTTGACTTTCTCATGTGCTCTTCACAATAAGCCCATGTGATGGGTTATTATTTTTATTTTATTATTTTTTTCAGATGTGGAAACTGGGGCATAGAGATGTTAGCAGAGTCTCCAGGGTCTGCACCTGGTAAACGGGAAAGCTGGGACTAGAACCCAGGTCTTTTAGAGTCTAAATCTATTCGCCACACATCGCCATAAAAGTGATTCTGGGTAATGAGGGCTTTTTCAGGTTTGGAAGAAGTATCTGATGGAATTGGAAAAAAATACAAACAGCTTATTTTGAAATAAAGTTAATAACTAGGTCCAGCTTGACAATATTGGTATTTTGCATGAAGCGTTCAATTAAAGAATCAAAACAAAGAGAATCTTTAAAAAGAATCCTCTATCTTAAAAGAATACTCGCAGTGTTCTAAAATTCCAGTAGTTGTCATCAGAGGTCGAGGGGGCAGAAGGGAAAAGAATGGTATGATTGCATAGAAAATCTCTATCACAGAACGTTTTGAAATAAATTGGGCATTATTCTAGTTAAAAGCCATTAGCTAGGTAATACAGAGGTACTAATATGGATGCTATTGAGTCAAATGAGAAAATGAAATTATTGCTATTCATACTACGTATGAAACCTATAGGAAGAATTCTTGATTTCTTAAACAAGTTCTCTGCACAGAGCTACGCTCTCTGATTGGATTCCAGCCACACACAAAGGAGTTGCAAGGCTTTCCCCAGCGTGATCCTTGCACGTCACCTTGGCCTTCAATCACCATTCATGCCAAGCCAGCGGCATCCGAACTGGGGAGATGGAGCCCTTTCTCACAAACCACCTCTGATGAAAATAGAATACAGTGGTACCTCGAGATACAAGTTTAATTCGTTCCGTAACCTTGAGTCTCGGTAAACTGGTGGGTCGTGTGCAGCCAGCCCATCTGCGCGATTACTCCTATCTCAAATGTTACTCATATTTCAAAGCAAAAATCGCTCGCTCGATGGCTCGTATCTCAAAAATCTCATGTTAAGGCACTTGTATCTCGAGGTACCACTGTACGACGAAGAAGGGACATGCCCAGAAAAGCCACGTATGCCAGGCGCTCAGAGATGACTCTTATTTCCTGTGACTTCTCCTGCTTTATCTGTGTCCCAGCCACCTTGTGGGCCTGACCCAACCTCTCTCATCTCTCCACCGCCCTCTCAATGCTCACTTCCTGTCCAGTTCTCTCCACGGTCCTGCTTACTACCTACCATTTGGGGGACTAGGTCTCTGACGTGGGCTCCACTGAAACACCAGACCTCTGGCTAGCACTGTGGTGGGAATTTTCTATAAGACCCCCTGCCTCCCACGGCATGTTATTAAACAGCACAACTGCCAAGACCGGTTTGGCTCAGTGGATAGAGCGTTTGCCTGTGGACTGAAAGGTCCCAGGTTCGATTCTGGTCGGGGGCATGTACCTTGCTTTCGGGCACATCTCCACTGTGGAGCGTGCAGGAGGCCGCTGATCGATGTCTCTCATCGATGTTTCTGACTTTCTATCTCTCTCCCTTCCTCTCTGTGAAAAATCAATAAAATATATTTAAAAAAAACAACACAAAAACACAGCACAACTTCGTTGGAGGAAAACTTGCCTCTGGACTACTTTATTGAAACCCAGTGGTTTTCAAAGTTAATGAGACCTTCATTGACCAAGGGGCTCACTAAAGAGGCTGCCCTACCAAGGGTCCCCATGTCCACCTTCTCAGCCAGTGGTGGGGGGTGTGTTCCTGGCAATTTTTAAAATATATATATATTTTATTGATTTTTTTTTTACAGAGAGGAAGGGAGAGCGATAGAGAGTTAGAAACATCCATGAGAGGGAGACATTGATCAGCTGCCTCCTGCACGCCCCCCACTAGGGGTGTACCCGCAACCAAGGTACATGCCCTTGACCGGAATCGAACCTGGGACCTTTCAGTCCCCAGGCCGATGCTCTATCCCCTGAGCCCAACCGGTTTCGGCCCTGGCAATTTTTGAATAACCCTTTTGTCCTTCCCTTCCTCAGTCATCAACGTTGTAGAAATATTGAGGTCTACCCTCACAGAGCCTATGAAATGGTAACATTCAAAGAACTGTATTAAAAAATATTGCCATGCCCTATTTTCCTGTTTTTACTAGACCAGAAGTTAAAATAGTAGTCTGCAGTTCAACCCCAGGCAGAAGGCCACCCTGGTGACAATAGGACTACAGTCCCCCATCACAAAAGCCCCCTTCACTGTCTCGGTCAAGGGCTCTCCTTCCATAGTGGACTTTTGCCAGCGTGGGTGATGACATTCCAGCCAGTCTTGGTTTCTTTTTTAAATATGTATTTTTATTGACTTTAGAGAGGAAGAGGGAGAGAAAGAGAGAAACATCCATGATGAGAGTCACTGATCAGCTGCCTCCTGCACGCCCCCTAGTGGCGATTGAGCCCAGGCATGTGGCCTGACCAGGAATTGAACCATGGACCCTTCAGTCCACAGGCCAATGCTCTAACCACTGAGCCGAATGGGCTAAGATGGAACTTCATTTCTTTTGAGAAAGGGGTTCTTCCTGGAGGCAGAGGGGGTCAACCGAAGACCTCGAATTCTTCTCCACTTCCCCGCGTGTGGTTCTCTGCTTCTCTTCAGCATCGGCTGCTTTTTGCTTTCTCCCCAGCACTGCACGCTTTCCCTCCTGACTGAATCGGCTTCTGGCATTTTTCCTTCTGCATTTCCTGAGACCTCGTCATGGCTGAACGCAGCGGGAACCATTTCGTTGCATTGTCAACAATTATTTCTGAGCACAATGGGATGGTTCTCATTGGACTCACCTCCAACCTTGTTATTTTCCAGTAGACATTCGTTTGTTTTTTTCCCCCCGTTGCCTTGTTGGGCAAAATCCCCGATTTGCCCGTAGCTAATTCACAGAACAAGCCAAAGAGATGTTTTCAGGTGTTCTTCGTCTCAAAATTAATAATAAATCAGGTAGTTATTAAATATACTCCTCTTGCTGCCAAGCTCGAAACAAATAAAAGATGTTGGCTGCCACGAAGGTAACTACATTTCTAGCCTTTTCTAAGCCCCCCTTGGATCTGTGGGGCATTAGCACATTAAAGAGCATCTTCGCAGATCCTCTTCATTCCTCTTTAATCACCGCTCCTGGGGGCCAGGGAAAGGATTCCTGTAGATGGAAAACAAATGAGGTTGAGGGAATGAGTCAAACCGTCCCGAAGTAACATAGCAAATTATGTGGGGGCAAATAGCTATAATCCGGGGATTTATGTTCAGTGGCTGTATGGGTGACGTGGTTGTCTATTTTGGCTTGCGGTTATGTTTCTTTTCGGGCGTCCATATTCCTGCAAACCCCAGAGCTCCATGCTCTTTTTGCACGGGGACCAACCCAGTGCCCTCTCGGAGTCTCCCCATTGCCGTTGAGCCTACTCCCCTTCTCTTGCTCAAGTCTAAGATCTCAAGATGTAACGTCTGTGGGAGGTGGTTCAAGCGCAGGCCTAGAGCAGTGGTTCTCAACCTTCCTAATGCCACGTCCCTTTAATGCAGTTCCTCATGTTGTGGTGACCCCCAACGACAATCATTTTATGGTTGGGGGTCACCACAACATGAGGAACTGCATTAAAGGGACATGGCATTAGGAAGGTTGAGAACCACTGGCCTAGAGACAACGACCAATGAAGGGAAACTTCCCTGAGAGCTTTCTGTTTGCACATCCTGGTCTCAACCCTTGGCGATGGGTCTTAGCATCGTGAGCTTCAGTTTCTTCACCAGTAAAACGGGGCTAACCATCGTCCTGATTTCGCAGGGTCGGTTTAAAGATTAAATCGACATGAAGTGTTTAAGACGGCGCACATAAAAACATCGTCCCGATTTCGTAGGGTCGGTCTGCAGATTAAATCCACATGAAGTGTTTAGGACAGCGCACATAAAAACATGCAGTGCAGGCTTCATTATTAGCTACTCTCTATTCACAGTAGTTGTTTTATATTAGCTATAAAATGTGAAAGCATCTTCCGCGTCATTAGTTTACTTGTTTACGTTTCCCGCATTCATATAGTATGTTCATGAAGACAGGGGCCTTATCTGTCTTGTTAATGGCTGGTTAAAGCAGAGCCTGCTAAATATTGCCAGCTCAGTCAGTACTCAGTATTGGGGGAGAGGATAATCGCACAGGCTTCTGATAGGGATCCATCCTCATTCCTGGCTGTGAGGGCTTGGCTGAGGCCGGCCCCTTTGATCAGGACCCACTAGGGACAGCGGTTCTCAACCTGTGGGTCACAACCCCTTTGGGGGTCGAACGACCCTTTCACAGGGGTCACCTAAGACCATCGGAAAATGCAGATATTTACATCACGATGCATCATAGTAGCAAAATTTCATGGTTGGGGGTCACCACCACATGAAGAACTGTATGCAAGGGTCGCGACCTTAGGAAGGTTGAGAACCACTGAACTAGGAAGACGCTCGTGGCAAGAGTGGGGGGGTCTCTGAGACCAGGGAGAGGCTGAGGCATACCCGGGAGGAGGGTGACCGTGTGGCTTTGGAGAACAGTCTTGAGTGAGAGAAGCCAGAGCATCCAAGAGCCAAAAGCAGGGGCTGTGGCTCTAATGCGGAAGATGAGGAGGGTCTGGCTTAGTTGGGGAGACGATGGCTGCCTTCCCTAGAAGGCCCAGCAAGGTCAAGAGCAGACAGGCAAGCTCTATGGCAAAGACAGAGTTATTGACCGGAAGCGTGACTGGGACGTGGGTTCTAGAAGTGGATTAAGGTGTAATAGAATTTGAAAGAGGAAAAGGACTCAGGAAAAGGACTTCCAGTCCCCTGTCCAGTAAGTCTTGCATTGACTTTCCCCAACCACCCCAGCCAGCTTTCTCTGGCTTGTGTTTTGAATAATCCGTGTTCAGTTCTCACCCGGACTACTGGATGTAAGCTGAGCTTGCCTCTTAAAGGGACAAGGCCTTCCCTAATTTTGTAAGAAAAGGTAGACCGATGAAGTCATGCCTCGAAAGCCGTTTGCAAAGCGTTAGTGAGTAAATGGTAAGTTGATCTATTCCCGGCTCCTTCTGGGCCCCAAACTGTGATTTCCCCAAACGGTTCTCAATTCCAGCCCTCTCTCTCTCTCTGTTTCTCACTGTCACACACCATTACTGTTTGTGTCGCGAATTTTAAAGCCACGTTTGTTATCTTAATCTGGGGCTTTTCCGTCTGTTTATGTAGATTGCTGTTGTCTAGAATCGTTAACTCTCAGAGGATTGACGCTGCGTCTCGTTGGGGTCTCTGTCCTTGGAGGTAGCACAGTGATACCAAACCCCAATTTTCCAATATCCTGGAGGCCTTTTCAGCCATACCCGCTTTTCCTTTTCTGGGGACTATGTCTTTAAAATAATTTTCAACGAGCTTACATATAAACGTGATACGTGCCAGAAAGTACTTCTTAAGGGGTTTGGGGGAGACTGTAAGCTATCAGTCTTGCGACTCACGTGTATGCAAGTGACTGAGTGAGTTTCGGGAATAGGCCAGGCTAGATGGCTACTGTGATGGATACCGTTGTTTCGTGATGTGTCTGGCCTTCCAGGAGCCAGGCCACCTCGCCGTTGGGTTATTACTTCATTGCCTGTGACACGTGTGGAAGGTCACCTTTCTGTCCAAACCTTTTGTTTCAGTAAAACGTAAGGAGAGCTGCACGCAGGCACGTACCCCAGCTACAGGGCATGGCTCTGTACACGCCCACTTTTTCATGAAAGTGGCTCCAGATGAATGCTGACCTTGAACAAGAACAGTGCTGTGGTCTAGAAAAAATACTGGAGTTGCCTCGTGCACTGTTATTTCCCGGCCCAGCCCTGAACAGTTAGGTGACCATGACCTTGGGGTCACCGAAGGAGCCAGTTCAGCGATCAGAAGCCTTGCTGTGATAATGATCCCCAGAAATCTCAGGCAGGCCACGCTTTACAAACAACAGAGAATCTCCAAGTATTTGATCTCACTTCATCCTAATAGTGGCCCCTTGTTATGGGCAAGGCTGATCAATGTATTTTTTAAATTTAATGTTTTTAATATATTTTATTGATTTTTTTTTTCACAGAAAGGAAGGGATAGGGATACAGAGTTAGAAACAACAATGAGAGAGAAACATTGATCAGCCGCCTCTTGCACACCTCCTACTGGGGATGTGCCTGCAACCCAGGTACATGCACTTGATTGGAACCAAACCTGTGACCTTCCAGTCCACAGGCCGATGCTCTATCCACTGAGCCAAACAGGTTAGAGCAAAGCTGATATTCTTTTTTTTTTTTAAGTATGTTTTTATTGATTTTGAGAGAGAGAGAGAGGAAGGGAGAGAGAGAGAGAAACATCAATGGGAGAGAAACATCATTGATTGGCTGCCTCCTGCATGCCCTCTACTGAGTATCAAGCCTGCAGCCTGAGCATGTGCCCTGACCAGGAATCGAACCACTGACCTCTCGGTTCTTGGGTCATTGCTCAACCACTGAGCCACACCAGCTGGGCAAGGCTGATATTCTTACGTCCAGGTCTGACTCGGTGCCTACTGCCTACATAGTTAGTCCTTAATAAGTACAGCGTGTCCCCCCAAAATGTATGTACACTTCAACAGCTGACAGCTCAATTTTGAAAATGAAATGTATTTTAAGAAACTCAGCCGTTACCATGAAGCAAAGTATGTGGGTGCATTTGGGGGGACACTCTATTTTTAGCACTGACATTGTGGAAGCCACATTTTTCATGTAAGAGTGGTGAACGCTTTCCCTAAACTCATCCCATCTTACCCACTGTGCCCAATGGTCTTGCCATTGGCACCCGGGAGAGCTCGAATTCTCCCAACTGACCACCGATCCCAAGGCATAAAAGCTCTCGCTGGTATTGAGACTAAACTCCAATGAAATGAGCTACAAACTGAAGAGCAAAAGAAGCAGGAGTGGAGGAGGCTCAGAAGGACGGGCAAGGCTCCGGGCGTGGCTCAGAGTGGCGTTTAAAATAAACACAATAAAACTTATCCTGCAACCAGTAAACAGCAATATAATTAGAATTTTCCTCCCCTATTTACTTCCTCTAACATGCAATGGGGGGAAGTGGAAAGAAAAAAAAAAAAAAGCCAAGGACTCCATCCAGCAGCTGGCTGTCCCGTTATTATTTTCCCCTTGATGTTGTTGACAAGAGGAGACGTGTTTAACAGAACGTGATTCACAGATCCCGGAGCGCTGTCTGGGAAGGGCAGCGGGGAGCAGTGGAAAAGAACACTCCGCTCATCAGCTTTTATGATGCCCATTATGATGCCTCATTAATTAGCCCGGCCGCTGTCCCTGTGACGTCCCGGGCTCCCTTCACAGGAAAAAATCAGTCCAGATTGCCAAGCCCGAGAGACAATTCCAGGAAGACTGGATTATGCCTACATTGCATTCTGCGGGGGCGCCGGGCCAGGCTCCTGTCGGATTCCTCAGGCTGGGATTTCCTCACTCCAAACAGCCCCGCACGACCGACGTCACGAGCGGTTTGACGTCGGCGCAGAGGATGTGTCGATCTGGCCCGAGCTTCCTTTCTCAGAACCGCATAATGGGCCGAGAGAGGGCTCTCCGAGCACCCCTTCCCCGACCCGGGCAGCTGGCGAGGCCCTTTGTTACGTCCAAGAAAGCACAATGCGGCAGGGAAGGCGCACCCGCCCGCCTGCCCAGCTCCTGGCTGGCCGCCAGCACAGCCCTGGAAGGATGACTCGGACATTCACAGAGAACAATGGAGCTGCTGGTGTAGGTTTTCTGTGATGGAACCCTTAGTTCTGTCCAGGATCCTTTCTTTAAAAAAAAAAAAAATACAGTGGTACCTCGAGATACGAGTGCCCTAACATACGAGATTTTTTAGATATGAGCGATTTTTGCTTTGAAATACGAGCAACATTTGAGATACGAGTAATCACGCAGATCGGCCGGCTGCACACGACCCACCAGTTTACCTCGACTCGAGCATCTCATAGTTTCCCATGCCTCAAGGTTATGGAACGAATTAAACTCGTATCTCGAGGTACCACTGTATTTTTATTGATTTCAGAGAGGAAGGGAGGAGAGAGAGAGAAACATCAATGATGAGAGAGAATCATGGGTCGGCTGCCTCCTGCGAAGCCCCACACTGGGGATGGAGCCGGCAACCTGGGCATGTGCCCTGACCTGGAATCAAACCGTGACCTCCTGGTTCGTTGTTGGATGCTCAACCACTGAGCCACGCTGGTCAGGCCTGGCCAGCATCTTGAGGGAAGTGTTTTCATTTGAGAAATGGCTGAAATAATTGATTGACTTCAGAGAGGAAGGGAGAGGGAGAGAGAGAAAGAAACATCAATGATGAGACCGAATCATTGATCTTCTGCCTCCTGCGTACCCTTCACTGGAGATGGAGCCCGCAACTTGGGCATGTGCCCTGACCGGGAATTGAACCTGGGGACCTTCAGTCCACGGGCAAAGCTCTAGCCACTGAGCCAAAACAGTGAGGGCCACATAGATATGATTTTTGACGTTTTTACTTTGGGGGGCAAACATTCTCATTCTATCCGACAGATCTTCATCCATTGGACTGGCGTTCCCTACACAGTCACGAGGCACAAGAGACTTTTGGGGGCCACTGAATAGTCTATTTTCTTCAGGTCTTTTCCAAACAACTCCCTTTGGCAATGGAAACCTCCCCTGTTGCTGCCCCCTTACCCCCACCCCAAGGGTCTACAAGTTTGATTTTAACATCTTTCTCTCTCACCCAGGCTGAGACCTGTTGACCCTATTTATTCTGGACACCTCCGGGTGTCACAGAATTCACTTCAAACCCAAGTTGTTTGCATCCTCACTATCTGCTCCTTTGATGGGGTCCCCCTCCTGGTGGATGGCCCTGCTGACTCAATCTCCTTGTGTCTCTGGATCCACCCACTTTTTAAAAAATATATATTTTATTGATTTTTTACAGAGAGGAAGGGAGAGGGATAGAGAGTTAGAAACATCCATGAGAGAGAAACATCCATTAGCTGCCTCTTGCACGCCCCCTACTGGGGATGTGCCCGAAACCAGAGTACATGCCCTCGACCGGAATCGAACCTGGGACCTTTCGGTCAGCAGACCAATGCTCTATCCACCGAGCCAAACCTGTTTCGCCCACCCACTTCTTTACATCTTCCCGCTGCCACTGCCTTCCTGCAGATCGCTACATCCCCTCGTGGGGACCCCAGACAAAGCACACCCGGTCCCCTCTTCCCCTCCCTGGTCAAGTGGCTGAGATTTCCAGTCCCATGTCCCCTGTGACACGGTGGTGAGAATCAGTAGCCTCTGGTTGAACTAATATCCCCAGAGCATTAGGCTGATTTTGATGGCCAGTCTTTCGTGACGTGGAAATTGCATTTCACGGATTTCTGCTCTAATCTTCCTTCTTTTTCTTCCCCACGTGCTCATTTTTCTGGTTATTATTGAGGCCAAGGTCACTGATGGGAGACACTCTTTTTCTAATAAAGATGTTAAAGGCTCCAAATTGCCCTCGGCATCCCACACATCGTGGTGTGTTATTCTTTCATTTTCATTCCGTTCAGGCTGCTTTTTATTTCTCCTCTTGATTATGTCTTTGACTCAGAGGTTATTTTTGAGCCTGTTATGTAATTTCCAAATATTTGGAGATTTTCCACATATCTTTCTGTTACTTGTTTATAATTTAATTCCATTGGAGTTAGAGAACATTCTTTGTATGACTTAAATCCTTTAATTTATTGAGACTTGTTTTATGGTACAAAATATGGCCTACCTTCGTCTATATTTCATATGTACTTGAAGAATATGTTTATGCTGTTGCTGGGTGAGGTGTTCTATGGATGTCAAATAGGTAAACTTGGTGAGCGGTATATACTAGAGGCCCAGTTCATGAAATCATGCACCAGTGGGGTCCCTCGGCCTGGCCTGTGGGATCAGGCCGAAACCGGTTCTCTGACAACCCCCGAGGGGTCCTGGATTGCAAGAGGGCACAGGACAGGCTGAGGGACCCCACCTGTGTACTATCAGGGCCAGGGAGGGACATGGAGGTTGGCCAGCCGGGGAGGGACAGAGGGAAGGTTCCAGGGTGTGTCTGGCCCATCTCATTCAGTCTAATCAGCTAGACCCCAGCAGCAGACTAATCTACCACTCACAGCATCTGCCCCCTGGTGGTCAGTGCACATCATAGCATGTGGCTGAGCAACCTTAGCATATCATTAGCATATTACACTTTGGTTGAATGGATGACCGGATGACCAGACATTTAGCATAATAAGCTCTTATTATATAGGATTCTATTTATTCCATGAATTATTGAAGGGGGCTGTTGGAATACCTTACTACAATTGTGAATTTATCATTTTCTTTTTTCAGTTTTGCTCTCCATCAAATTTTGCTTCATGGATGTTGATGCTCTATATATAAATATTTAGGACTATTCCACCAATGAACTGATCCCTTATTAATTCCAAATGACCCTTTCATTCATAGGAATAGTTTTTGCTCTGAAACCTAGTTTGTCTACTAATTTAGCCAGATTTCTTTAAGTTTTCCCTTCTTTTACCTTATTTGTGTCTTTAGAGTAGGTCTCTTGTACATAGTATAGTGCTAGGTCTTACTGTTTTATGTAATCTAGAAAACTCTGGATTTTAGTTGGAACATTTGACCATTAGTTTTAATGTGATTAAAGTTGAGTTCAAATCTGTCATCTTGCTAATTGTTTTCTATTTTTCCCATTTGCTCTTTATATATTTTTAAAATTTTTGGCCCCCTTTTATATTAATTGAGCATCTCTCCAAATCCAATTTTATTTCTTTTTGAGCTTAGTTGTATAATTTTTCTTTTGTTGTTGTTTTAAGGAATTGTCTTAGGATTTATAATACACGTATTTAAATTATCATAGTCCTTCAAGTAGCATTGTTCTACTTTATTTCTAATGTAGGAATCTCACAGAGTGTGTTTTCTCTCCAATTGTCAGAGAATCTAAATGCTGGTACCACCCCACTTTAGTAGATTTAATACCCACTTTTCTGAGTATTTCTTTTGAGAACCGTTGGTATTGTGTAGGGTTTCTTTTTCCATAGAGCTGTGTCCTGCTGGGTGGCTAGCTTAAGGCAGATTAAGGTGGTTTACAAGGCTGCTGTGTAAAGGTACGAGGTGAGAGGGATGCTACTATTTCCCAGCATCCCTCCACCCAGCACACTTTGAAAGCCATTATGGTGCCTGTCATATGCCTGGGGCAGAAGCAGTGTCAGAAATATGATGGAGATGCTGTCTGGAGCGAGGGGCCTCTGATAATTCAAAAACATCTGTCACCAGTATTTCTCCTTTTTATGGTGTTTGCTGCTTTTCCTGCTCTTTGTGTATATATTCTACTGACTGGGTCTCACTTTTTTCTTTATCTCCTTGGAATGCAGACATTCTACAATAAGACCTAATTTTATAAAGTGTTTATTTGGGTAAAAGGAATAACGACCTCTGCCTACCTCGCAAACGCATCTCTCCTGACTCCATGTACCTTCTTAGTGTCAGTCACACCCCTCACCTCCGTTCTCCCCCTTCTTCCTCTCATCACAGAGACTCTGCAAGTGCTGTCCCTTCTTGAGCGCCATCTCTTTCCTTCTTTGTCACGTTAACTCCTGGTGGCCCTTCCTATCCCTTCTGAATGGAGCAGGCCTCAGACAGGGCCACGTGACTCTCATTCAGGGTGTGGCCACTCATTCATGAAAGTGCGGCGTTAACGCCCCCTCACTCTGCTGGACTTGCACTCCATGTGGATGGGGGGATTTTTGTTTACCATCCTATCCCCAGCCCAATGCCCACATATAGTAATTTTAGAATATTTTCCTTCAAGGAGTAAACGCGTGAACCAATGTTTATTTGTTTATAAGGTTATTGCAAAGATAAGAAAAGTTCCCCTTGTAGTGTGAACTGACCCTAAGCCATGTAGTTTTACGCAGTGATGATATATATATTTTTAAGCACCAGAAAGGTGACTTTTTAAAAAAATAAATATTTTATTGATTTTCTACAGAGAGGAAGGGAGAGGGATAGAGAGTTAAAAACATCGATGAAAGAGAGACATCGATCAGCTGCCTCCTGCACACCCCCTACTGGGGATGTGCCCCCAACCAAGGTACGTGCCCTTGACCGGAATTGAATCTGGGACCCTTCAGTTCACAGGCCAACGCTCTATCCACTGAGCCACACCGGTTTCGGCTGTGACGTCCTTTTAAATGAATCTGCGCAGCCACCAAATTGCTGGACGTGGATGGCTCAGTTGCTTCCTCCTAACCTCATGGGCTGGTTATAATAAAGGCAGGTCTCATTTGGCCACAGAAACAACGTTCTTGAAACATGCCAGAGCTTTGCAGCTTCTTGATGGTGTCAGGAGACTGCGTGGAAGGTACCCCCGGCTGGGAATTCTTCGCTGATACATGACATTTGGGGAGACTTTCCTTCAGGTGGTAACAGTGGACCGTCCGGCACTCTCTGGACTGTCCCACCAACGCCCCGATGGCCTGGACATTCCTGACAGGTCTCTTCGTCCCAGCTGATCGCGTTGGTAAAAGCCCGGAACCCGAAGATCAAAGCGTGCCATAAAGCATGAGGCAGTTCCTGTGTATGTGTGATGGCTGCAGGAATCGAGCGAATAAGGAGAAAGGAACTTCCCTCATTCAAGTTTTTTTCCTCCAAAGTCATTGTTCCCCAGGCCTGTACCAGCAGCTCGAGCGCCCCCAGGAATGATGATTTATAACGCACATCCCCCAGCACCTGCCGGCAGGGGCCCCGGTGCCCGCAATGAATGAGTCACGGTGGCTTGTTTGTGCGATCAGAGGAACGCGAGATCGTATCTGCCCTCACACTGCTGATAAGGAGACACCCACTTAATCAACACAAAGGGCCTGCACTCTTTTGAAGAGGTCGCTTTTCTGAGGAATCCTTGAGAAGTGCCCTCTTGTCGCAGAAAAGCACGTTTCAGGAAAAGGGACATCGTAATCACACAATTGAGATGAGTGGTTCAAAGCCACGGGGCGTTGGCCTGGCTGGCGTGGCCCAGTGGTTGAGCATTGACTTATGAACCTAGAGGTCAAGGTTCAATTCCCGGTTGCAGCCTTGATCCCTAGTTTGGGGCGTGCAGGAGGCAGCTGAGCAGTGATTCTCTCTCATCATGGATGCCTCTCTCTCTCTCCCTTCCTCTCTGAAATCAATCAAAATATTAAAAACTAACAAAAAAAAATCGAGAGTGTTTTCTTCTAAGGGCCATTTGATAAATCTAGGGACATTTTTGGGGTGTCATCTCTGGGGGACAGGGGGTGGTGCTATCTTCTCGTAGGGAGAGGCCAGAGACAAGCAGCTAACATTCTACAAATAACCCTTGAACTTGGTCGCTTCTCTTTGTCTCTAACATTCTGCATCGCACGGGATGGAGCACATGCGCCATGAGGGATTGATTATCCTGACAAAATGCCCATCGTGGCGCCACGGAGAAACCCCGGGTTGGGTCACAGAGGAGGAGGTGCTGGACAGACCTTGCTCCTCACCGGATCCTGCTGGGGTCCCCAGGTGGCGGAGAGTGGGTTAAGCCCAAGCTCTCTGTCCTGTCACACCCTCATTTGCTCTGCCCCGTGGCATCCCGTGGAGATAAAGGAAAGGTGACTCTGTCTGTGACATAAGACAGCCAGAGGGAGAGTCCTCCTGTGGCTTTGTTCATTTTCAGGCCGGTTGCTATCCTCCTCAGAGGGTGCCTTCAACATGGTCTTCCCAGTTTGTCACCATCCCGTCCTCCCCCATCCTTCCCTCCTCCCCTCAACATTGCTGCGTCCCATTGCAGCTCAGCACGCAGTCAGCACTGGGAGGGAGGCAGGGCGAGCATGGGTCTGGGTGGAGCCAGCCCCCTGGCAAGGATGCTATGCTGGAAGCCAGGTGACCTGGCCCAGCACGGGAGGGTCAGGCCCAATGACCAAGGACGGTGCCGGGGTGAGAAAACCCTGATTCACAGATGGGGGACCCATCTCTTTTAAAAAGAATTCTTTATCACCGAAACCGGTTTGGCTCAGTGGATAGAGCGTCGGCCTGCGGACTGAAAGGTCCCAGGTTCGATTTTGGTCAAGGGCATGGACTTTGGTTGCGGGCACATCCCCAGTAGGGGGCGTGCAAGAGGAGGCTGATCAATGTCTCTCTCTCATAGATGTTTCTAACTCTCTATCCTGTTCCCTTCCTCCCTGTAAAAAAAAAATAAAAAATATATTAAAAAAAAAAGAATTCTTTATCGATTTCAGAGAAGAAGGGAGAGGGTGAGAGAGAGAGAGAAACATCCATGATGAGAGAGAATCATGGATCCACTGCCTCCAGCACACCCCCCACTGGTGATCGAGCTGGCAACCTGGTCATGTGCCCTGATCTGGAATTGAACCATGACCTCCTGGTTCACAGGTCGATGCTCAACCTCTGAGCCACGCCAGCTGGGCAAGGGACCCGTCTCGTTTGTTTCCTGACGTGGCTGATGGCTGTAAGGCGCAGGCTCACAACCTAACGGTGTCTTGGGAAGTCTTATCAGGAGTAGGAGGCCTCTTAGATTAGAAGGCCAGCGTGTGTCCCAGTTGGATGCGGCACTGTCACCAATATCAACCGGAATGGGGACAAAGGGCCGTGGAGAGTGTTTGTTGAACCTGTGGTAGAAGGAGGCCATTCTGGAAAGGGTTTCCAGACCCAGACTCGGAGCACGCGGTCTCATAAGGAAAAAGGTTCTCTTTGAGGAACGCGAGGATGGGCTACTTCCCGTGAGGGCTGTTTCAGAAAACCTGGCTGTCCACAGTCCTCATGAACATGTGGGCAGATGTCATGACGAATTACGTCTTAGGGCAGCTCTCTGGGACAATTCAGAGGTTCTTTCCAGATCCAGGTACCCTCCCCCTCTCCCTCTCAGCCCTCCTTCCATGGCTTATAGCCCAGGGCACACTGAGACCTGCTAGGAAGGGCGAGCCTGGCCCCTCCCCACGTCCCGCTGCAGTGCCTGCCCACCTGCCAAAGCCATTGGAAAGGAGGCCCGTGCTGGGCAAGGCCTGCGCACGGTGCCAGCTAACAACGGGGCCCGCGTGCAGCCCGTCTCGCAGCCGCGGAGATTTATGATGCCGATACCCCCGGGTTCCCATAAAGGTGAGGCTCCCTGCGAGGGGGCCTGGCTCGGATCCCTGGCCTTGGCTCCTCTAATCAAAGCCAATGGCAGCCTCCCCCTGCCCCTCTGGCTGAGACGCTGTGGCTACAACTGTCCCCCTCCTTGGGGTACAGCTCTGCCACACACATTCCTCCTCCGCCTCTGTCCCCCCTGAGTCGACACAGTAGGGTCCAGGCCGTCACTCGTGGTTAAAGTCACGTTTAAGATGAAGATGTGAAAAGTCAGACTTGATCAGTCTTAGGACCCCGGAAAGATTGGGCTGTGAGGTTTGGGGGTGACAGACATCGGACTCAGGATGGGTTTGCGGGCAGATTGTATTCAGCCAGGAGTAAGCCTTCTCGTGCAGCGGCGTTCCAGGACCTTCGGGTCCGCTCGTTACTAACGGAAAACCGGTAATGGGTTCCATACCGCACACCTGGTGTCTCCTACCAGCAAGCCTTCTCCTCCGGCTTGGGCATGCGTCCTGGCCGTGGGTAACCTTGGCCATGGTTGCGGGTCCCTTCTGAGCTCTCCACGCCTTCAGACCCCCGACAGGCCTGCCTCTGACATTCTCTAGGGTGGGGGTCTGTGCTCTGACTCCTTCTACCACAGACTCAGACTTTACATGGAATTTAAAGTGTATCACCAACGTAAATACATTCCTGATATGGGTGATACATCATACACAGATACTGTATGTGTGTGTGTGTGTGTGTGTGTGTGTGTGTGTGTGTATCCCTTCTTTTGGATGAAGAAGAAAGTTGGCAGAAGGGCCCATTCTTTAACAAGAAATATTAATATCATGACGAACAAGAGAAAAACAGTTAGAGTCTGAAACCGAACAGAGAAAGCCGGGCTTCAGGCATCTTCAGTGAGGGCTGCTTCAAAGCCAGCCTTCTAACCGCGCCCAGAGAATTAACGTTAGAGAGATTTAATGCAGCCCTGTCCCGGCTATGGGGCTGGGGGCGCTAGGAGACCTGGAGGTATTTTAAGGAGGTTTCTGGGAAATTTAAAATGGAGGGGACTTTTATTTCTAGCAATCTGAGTAGGTAATCACTGAAAACAATACCAAAAAAAGCAGAATAAATTATACTTTATAAATAAGTAAACGTCTATTTGAATCTAATTTTCCCTTTATATAGTTGTATACATATAATTATATATATTTTTAGTCTGATGAATAATATACATGATGTATATTCCATGCCATATATAATTTTATGTTATTATATATGTTATGATGTATATTTTCTATATCATATAATCATGTTCTAACATACTTTTATATATTATTATATATAATTATGTATTTGCTGCTAGATATAATATTTAGCAGACAAAACAATCTAGTAAGGTTATTATCTAACAACATAACGTAGGCAACTGCTTTCAATATTTGGAAAAGAAAACTGATTTTCAAGTTCCTGGATTATTTACAGAATTTAACATTTGCAAGGATATCAAGCAATTGGAATACATTTCGAAGAACCCGTATCCTACAGATCCTCTCCTGTAACCAGCATGCTGTTAGGATAGAAATAAATAGTGACTACAGTGTCACTGAAGCCAGAAGGAGACTGGGCTTTCCAGCTGGGGTTGAAGGTCAGGCAGCAGGCGGAGGTCAGACCTTCCTGCCAGGAGCCTGAGAATGGGGCCAACCCAGAGCTAACAGAGCGATGGATCCTGCGATGCCATTGGTCCATGGAACTTAGCTGAGCCTGACACCTAATGGGCGTCTTTCCTTAAGCCAGCGGTCGGCAAACTCATTCGTCCACAGAGCTAAACATCAACAGTGCAAAGGTTGACATTTCTGTGGAGAGCCACGTTTTTTCAACTTAAACTTCTTCTAACGCCACTTCTTCAAAACAGACTCGCCCAGGCTGTGGTATTTTGTGCAAGAGCCATACTCAAGGGGCCAAAGAGCCGCAGTTTGCCGACCGCGGTGCTATCCCATTAGACCGGGGGCCACCTGATGGCAAGACTCAAGCTGGCTCATTCCCAGGCCCGCGCCAGCATGCTGGTTGACCTGCAGAATGCTGGTTGGTGCGTTCCTGAGTCACCTCCTTCGTTGGCAAGCGGCAAGAAGAACGCAGGAGTTTATCGTTGGCACACTAGTCAGGCCGAGCCCACAGACACTTCCCTGGCACCGGATGTGTCTCACACCGACTTCAGAGGGGCCCCCTCTGCCCCCACAAACGTGTTTTCACCGCTTTACAAAGTCATAGAGGCCTGGCGTGGTTCCTTTCTTAAATCAGAAGACTGGCCCCAGTGTGACATCCTCAAAAAAAGAAAAAAAATGCAAATTTCTTGCCACCATTTCATCTTGCCTCGTTAAAGACACACACACACACACACACACACACACACACACACTCACACGTGCCGAAACCGGTTTGGCTCAGTGGATAGAGTGTTGGCCTGCAGACTGAAAGGTCCTAGGTTCAATTCCTATTGGGGGCATGTACCTTGGTTTCGGGCACATCCCCAGTGGGGGGCGTGCAGGAGGCAGCTGATCGATGTCTCTCTTTCTCATCGATGTTTCTTTGTTTTTTAAATATATTTTATTGATTTTTTACAGAGAGGAAGGGAGAGGGATAGAGAGTTAGAAACATCGATGAGAGAGAGACGTCGATCAGCTGCATCTTGCACACCTCTCATCGATGTTTCTAATTCTCTATCCCTCTCCCTTCCTCTCTATAAAAAGTCAATAAAACATTTTTTTTTTAAAGAAGCACAAACACACACACACACACACACACACTCGTTGGGCCTTTTGACCGCTGCTTGGGGTTTTCGGAGGCAGCACGGGGCTGGCTTCTGTCCGTCTCACGCTGGCCCCGGTCCACCTAACCACGCAGGCGGGTTCTCTTCCCGTGGGGGCTGCTCCTATTCCTTCCCCTCGGTCCATCCATCACCGTGGATGCTGTGCTTGGACAGAGAGGGGATTCCGTGGCAGAACTGGCTTCCTGTTCCTTCTTCCATTCCAGAACGTTTTAGACACGGATGTAATGACTTCAATAGAAGAATACAAGTAAAATAAGCACGTGCAGGCCACTGAGGCCAAGGGAGAATCGTTGTTACTTTCAATTTTCCTGTTCATAGACCTGATAGATGCCTCTCTGCTTGCATCCATTAGGTGCATGAAATAATACTGGAGGGCCCCGGCCAGTGTGGCTCCTTTGGTTGGGCATCATCCTGTGCACCAAAAGGTGGCCTATTCGATTCCCAGTCAGGGCGCATGCTGGGCTGTGGGCTATATCTCCAGTAGGGGGCGTGCAAGAGGCAGCCAATCCATGTTCCACTCTCACATGGATGTTTCTCTCTCTCTCTCCCTCATCCTTCTCTCTCTCTGAAAATAATTTTTTTAAAAAAGATTTAAACAAGATTGGAAAGAGCATCTGAACGCCTTCCACCTCCACTGTAATATGACTCATTATTTCCCCTATTTCAATAACAGTGCTCTCTAAACATAACAACTGTATATTTTAAAATGTTACTTGCGCCTTAAATGTTGTTACATAACCCCAAACCAGAAAATTGTCCTCTACCACAAACACCAGCAGCCCTAAATATCTCCATTGTTTCCCTCTGAACCAGAAGTGTAGCTGCGAAGTAGTTTGTAGACTGTTATTCACTGTTTTCTTTGGAGAAAGGGGCGTGGATCGGAGGCATTTTCATAGTATCCACAGCGCGAAGCTCACAGGAAGTAGTAAACACGGGTCACATTTACCAACCAATGAGATCAGAAATGGGGTGACAAACCCCAAACTTGGGGGGACACTGAGCTTGAGTAAATACGCGTGGGGGCAGAAATGACAGGCCAACAGCCCCAGTGCCAATAGTCGCCCGAGGGTGTGTTCTGTTCCCACCACCAACAGCTCCGGGTCTGTCCACAGCTGCTGGAGACGTGGGGTCTCAGGCCCTAAACACAACCAAGCAAAAATTCACATTAACAGCCGGAACCGGTGTGGCTCAATGGTTAGAGCATCGGCCTGTGGACTGAAGGGTCCCAGGTTCGATTCCAGTCAAGGGCACGTACCTTGGTGGCGGGCACATCCCCAGTAGGGGGCGTGCAGGAGGCGGCTGATTGATGTCTCTCTCTCATCGATGTTTCTAGCTTTCTATCCCTCTCCCTTCCTCTCTGTAAAAAAATCAGTAAGATATATTTTAAAAAATTTTACAGTAACAACAACAGAGTCTTTGGGTTCAGCCTGGCGCTGTATAGACATCCGTTCCTCTCCTCTCCCTGCCAGGGCCCACCAGAATGGCTCTCCAGGATGGCGTGGTGCTTTCCCGTTCAGCGCATCCTCCGTACTAGGTGATTTTTTAAAAAAAATTCACGTCTACGTGTCATTTCATGAAGGCGTCAATAAGGGACAGCCAGAGCTCTCAGAAATGTCTGTGCTGTGGCAAGCAAAGGGAGAAAGGAAGAGACGCCTAAACTGATGGCAACTGTCCATTTGGGGTCTCTCTCTCTCTCTCTCTCTCTCTCTCTCTCTCTCACACACACACACACACACACACACACACACACACACAACAAAGGTAAGGAACTGAATAAGTACAAGGAGCGAGCAGACAGAAAAGGTGTTTGTGACAGTGCTAACTCCGCAATGGATGAGGTTTTGGAAGAGGACACTTTGTGTGTGTGTTTGTGTGTGTGTGTGTGTGTGTGTGTGTATTTTCTCACCATTTTCCAAATCCATTGGCCACTTACTGCCCCCAATGAGTTCTTCCCAACAACATTAGAAGATAAACACAAGCCCCAACGGGTTACTCCTTCTCAGACGAGGAGCTGAAAGCTGTCCAGTGTGGCTTGGAGAATTTACCTCGCATTCGCACCGCGATACCCACTTGGGGTCCTTTGCTTTGGCTTCGGAAACTAACCCAATAGTCCAGCAGGACATGGCACAGGCAGGACTGCTTGTGTGAAGACGGCCACCTGGTGGTCAAGGTGGGGAACTGCAGCCCGACAAAATTCTTCCCAGCGTGTCTCTCC
>PVJN01012956.1:0-49952 GCA_004026805.1 Lasiurus borealis | reverse complement strand
AACTCTGCAGACATGCCATGCTGTGTCCCTCTAAGGCAATCTATAGCATTCTAGTTAATAAATTAATTTACATTCTTATAGAAAACTCATTCCCTCAAGATCCCCAAGGATTTTTATAGGTAATATAGAGAACTGACTTCAGGGAAATGCAGTAAACTTCATGGCAAAAATACAGAGAAAGAACAGGAGCTGGAAAGGTCAGAAGGGCTTTTACTTTTTGATGATAAGCAACTTCTTCAAAAGAAAAAGGAAGGAAAATAAGGAAAAAATAAGGAAGGAAGGAAGGAAGGAAGGAAGGAAGGAAGGAAGGAAGGAAGGAAGGAAAACTAATAAGTCAGAATCAAATACTTTTTCTAGGGATTCCTGATTAAGGAACTAATGCTTAGTGACATTGGCAGCCACCCTTAGTTTACAAAGGGCCAGGCACAGGTGGCATCAACCAATATTCAAAGCCAGCTTTTCTGCTTGTCCCAGTATATTAGTGGTTTTTGTTTGTTTGTTGTTTCTATAACCTATACTTACTGATTAACTCTATTTAGCCTAAACTTGAGATATTTGAGTACCACCATCACAACTTATCACATCTTGATGACTTTTGTACTATTATTTACTTAAGATATTTCTTAAATAGATGGCCACGCTGACTTATTTTAAAATCTTAACATGTTCTCAAGCAAAAACATTGACAAAATCGATTTAATGACCTAGTACTTAAAAAAAAATCTTTAACAATTTATGCCACTAAAATGATCACCTCACATCTTATATTTTGGGAATATAATGTGATTTCCAAGTTTTTGGTACAATAGATTAAAAGTAGGAAGAGTGAACATAAGTATCTCTTTTTTATTTGGGTCTCCTCACTTATTAAGAACATCTGCATCTGAGAACAAACCACATTTTTGAGAATATGCATGAGAGAAGTTGTAAAATCCCTTAATTTGGTGCCTTCCAAGTATGCCTCATGGGCAGACAGCTGGAATGCATGGCCCATCCCTCTAAGTTCTGGTTTTGTAGGTGTGCACAGGACCCAGGAAATCACCCCATGGGTGGCAAACATTTCTCTGCATCAGAATAACAATTGTTATTGTGCTCTAAGTTAATTAAGAAGATTTAATTGAGTTAACTCTTAGGACTGTGGTTAATGCAGATATATCTATCTGTTGGTGTCTCCATCAAGTTCTTTTACTCTTGCACTTTTAAAAAAATCACTCTTTCAATGACCCTGTCCCTGGGGATAATACAAGAATCAAAGGAAATCACAGGATTTTCATAAAATGTTTCTGTGAAGGTTTATTTTATTATATTGTTTAAAGTATTACAAATAGTAGTACATATGTCTTCCTTTTTTTTTTTTTCCTATTGACCTTCCCCTGGCTTTCCCTACCTCCAGTATATGCCCTCACCTGCCCTCCCACCCCCCAGTGTCTTGTATCTGTTGGTTATGCATATATACATGCATACAAGTCCTTCCGTTGATCTCTTACAGCCCCTCCCCACCAACCTTCCCTGCCTTCCGGCTGTAGTATGACAGTCTGTTCACTGCTTCTTTGCCTCTGAATCTGGTTTTCCCCTGCTCCCCCCCAGCCCCCCGGAATTCTTTTCTTTAAAAACATCTTGCCTCTGCAGGCTAGAAATAAACCTATAAGAACAAAAAATGTTTGAGTCCCAGTTTCAATGTCAAACAGTTCCTTATGTGTACACGTCAGCAATGGTATCTGGATGATGGACAAATGGTGGTAATATAGGTCCGACCCTCTCTGATCTGTGAAAGTTTTTAAAAGATTCTGTGTTATAAGAGCCAAGGTGACTCTGTGACTCTCTAAAGCTGGAATCAGACAGCAATGTGGTCTTGTGAACCAAACTTTACCTGCCCAGGGACCAACTGATAAGCCAGCTTCTCTGCGTTTAAGTAACGGAGGCTGATATCTGGGGAGCAAGTCCACTTCATTGAACAGCTAGGTAGAAACAGCAGGTGTGTGAGGCAGATCTGGGGAAAAGAGTTGGTGATAGAGGGCAGGGCAAGCTAAGGTGAAAATGCAGAGAGATGACCAAATCCAACATGGACACAAAGCTGGATTATGGGGGGGGGGAGAGAGAGAGAGAGAGAGAGAGAGAGAGAGAGAGAGAGAGAGAGAGAGAGAGAGAAGGAGGCCAGGGTGAGAATGGACCAAATCTGCAGACACAGATCACAGTGGCTCTTTTGGGTTCTTTCCATATGTAGTCAATGGCTGATTCACCTGTATACATGTGGGCTGAATGACAGCTTCTAATATGAAGGGCAAAGTGGGAATGGAAATATAAATGAAGAATAAAACAGGAAAGGAATTTACAACCTGCTAAGATGCCATGTGTTTCTTTCCATGTAGGTACCTATTTATCTAAGTTCTAAGAATTATTCATTTTTCTCTTCTTTAGTGCCCAATGAGGACACAATTCACCAGACACAGCATAGTGCTGGTGGGCACTGGTAACATTTCTAGCTGAGCAGCTCTCTTTCCTCTCACTGGGAGCTATTTTCTTAGCATTTTCTCTCTTCTTCCGATCTGAGGCTAGCTCAGATCATTTAACACTTGTCAGCATAATTTGGCAATAATTGATCCATATATTTCTTTTCTGTTTGAGGACCAACCAGATATTCTTACAATCTGGGAAGGATCAACTGCAGTAAGTCTCCATTTATAAACAGAGCAGATTAACCATTCTCATATTACAAACACAGAATCAGAAATCAAGCACTGTGAAAACATATGTACAATATCATAGCTTGTATAATGCTTTTAAACTCTTCCCAAGACAATACCTTTACTCTCAAATGATTTTCATATTTATCCAATTGGAAATGACACTTAACATTTACCCTGTCTTTTTAGAGTCAAAGCACTTAACAGGTTTTAGCAGAGCTGGTTACATTGCTTACAACTCTATACTCTGGTTCATCATGATTAGGCACAGCTGTAAAAAGAATAAAAGCATATTTCTTGGGTTTTGTTATATGGCTCTTAGAATCATAAGCATGTCATAACAATAGTGGCCATAATTGCTGACTTTATTTTCCATTGTGTGCCAGGCATTGCACTAAGTATATTGCATTGCTTCATCTTTTCTTCCCAGTAACCTTATGAGGTAGATAGTAAAATTATTCCCATTTTTTAGATAAAGTGACTTAGGTTCACATGGTGAATAACTTGTAAGGTGCCCACATTTAGGAAATGAAAGACCCATAATTCAAATTTAAACTGTTGGACTCCAGCATCCACATTCTCCCTACCACTCTCTATGACTCCACTCTCACAATGCAGAAATGGTGTTTGGAAAGAATTAACCCTCCAAGCCATGCTCACATGCTCTGCCCCAGTCCACATAAGGGCACGTATAAATAGTGGTGGGAGAGAAAACCAGACTTTTCTAATCTTTTCTATTTTTGGTAACTCTTTTCCATTTCCTCTGGTACTGAAACCACTCTTTTCAGATTGAATGGTATTCACACACTTGCTTGAATAAGTGAACAATAACTTTTCAATATACCCTTTCGATGTCTTTGTAAGGGCCAGAGGTGTGCAGGAGGTTGGAACCTTTTGTGCATTTGTAGCAGCTGAATAAGGTCAATGGCCACTCAGTTCAGAAGCCGTTGGTGCAGAGCTACAGACCTGAGACCTCCCCGAGCCAGGAAGTCTTGGTTGATCAAGAACAGGACCTGGGCGAGTGACTTAGTGAATGAAAGGACATGTGGAATAGCCTGTGTTGGGAGTTAAATATGTTAAGGGTTAGCCTTTTCATCACGATGGTAACTATAATGTGCTGTAGGTACAGTATCTTTTTCATCTAGGGGGCCTTTGGATATATCGATTATGTTCCCTCTACTTTAGATTTCATCATCTACCTAGTGGAGAAAATTATGTTTCTATTCTACCCTTCCTACACCAATTCCTCTTATAATTTAAATCTAAAAATTGGTTAGAATGACTTTGAAACACACTTTTATATGTAACTTTACTTGTTTGCTTTTCTTATCTCAGTGGCTGGTCTTAAGGGAGAGGGCAGGGATGCCCTTAAATTTACAACCTCCTGGAAACTGTTAACAAGGATGATTTTTATATCTCTTAAGTGAACTGACTTCCCTTTCCAAATGATTCCTGGAACTTACTCTCATTTTCCTTTCTTAGAGTTTGATTCTATTATAATATTTCAATTCCTTTTGCAGAAGAGTATTTTATTGTTAAAGCCTTTGCTTGGTTTTAGATATCATCTTGTTCATATTCTCTTTCACTTCTCTTTCCATTTGAGCTTAACTTTTGTAGTATTTTGTTTTTTTGTTCCTTAGGAGGTTTATTTCCTACCTTTATTTGTTTAATTTGTTGAAATTGTCAGTTAAGTCCTGGGTATCCAGAGAAGAGCACTATAAACTTAGGATTTCTAGAATGGTCCATGAAAATTAAGTATCCAGCAATGTTTAATGACCTAAAGTACATGAGAAAAATCTCTTCCTGTAAGACTTAAAGACAAAGCAAACTAACAATGGATGCAGTTCTAAATTAATCATAATTGATGCTGGATAAATATTTGCTACATTGAGAGCTAGCTTAGGATAAATATCACAGTATTATTTTAAAGCACTTTTTAACTTTAGGAAATGCATAGATCAGTGTGAGCAGAAGTGGATAAGTTAAATGTTCTAGAATTAAAAAAAAAGAGATAAGAGGCGAGGCTAGTGGCTTCACTGGTATTGTTATTATTAAAGGCAGAAAAATGGGTGAACTATGCAATAGTACAGAGAAATAAAGTAAATGAGGTCTTAGAAGTAGCAATGAAGTAGAACATGGAAAAGAACATGCTGGCCATTGTACCTGACAGACTCATGCATTTTATAATGGGAAGAAATTAAAATGAGAACAATTATCAAAGTGTGAACAGAAGAATAGGAGAGGTCTCATTAAAGATTCCTTTGGGGATGATTTTCTTTCTAATATTCAAAAGCCTATGCTTTATAATTAGGAAGAAGGATCCTTGTTCTATTTCATTCTGTGGTGGAGGAGGGGCTCATGGTCCCAGGGAATGGCCAATGGAGAGCATGGGTTTGGCCAATATCTGAAGGCTGCAGCCTTTAGCAGCACCCAGCTCTCCAGTGGTGGGGAGGTGCTGGCTCCCTTGACATCTGATAAGGCAGAAAGGTAATTAACCAATAAGAGACAAGGTGTTACTGAAAAGTGGAGTTCAGGCACCTGATTACTAATTAATCAGGCATGAGAGCACCTTGTAGAAGCATTCACTATTTAATTATAGCAGCCTCTCTTGGCAAAGGAGCATATGTTCCCAACTTAATCTACTGGTTTATACTGACATCAAATTGTCATTATCAGAAAGAATCAGGCC
Organism: Lasiurus borealis; assembly: GCA_004026805.1. Taxonomy (NCBI): domain Eukaryota; kingdom Metazoa; phylum Chordata; class Mammalia; order Chiroptera; family Vespertilionidae; genus Lasiurus; species Lasiurus borealis. The sequence goes on along the minus strand of PVJN01012956.1, from coordinate 44,579 downwards.
TTTTGATTATTTTCACTAATTTATTGAACACTTAAAATTAATGAACCTCAGGCCTTTTAAATGTACTCAGTTGGTTTGGAAGATGGGAGGGAAAAGAGGGGAGGAGGTGGGGTGGAGAAAAGCCTTCATTAAAAGGACAATTTGTTTGGATAAAGGTGAAGCAAATACATTTCATGGGTGATCTGAACTCTATTGCTAAAAACATGAACCTATAAGCTGAGCTTTCAAAACAATGAAGAGGAAATGTGGTATGAGTTGTGCCCTGCTGACCAACATTGGCTTCCAAAGAACATATGGCTAAAGGTTTTTATACCCTAATTACTTATGTGCCAGATCTCTGGGAGACCTCACTGCAGTTAAGTTTAAACAAATAAAAGCAATGAAAATCAAATGTTGGAAATCAGTTATTAGACTAACTAACAAGAATTTCATTTTTTTTATTTTGAAAATTTAGTTATGTTGGGGAGAATATAGCACAAAGCCTCCTTTCTCGCATATTAATATCTTTTGTATTAAGACACTCTGCATTACATGCAAGTTGTGGCTTTTTGTGTTCAGTTTCAGGTGAAGGTCAAGTCCAAGTGATTGTCCAAGTGAAGGAAGGTGTGCCCCCAACTATTTCAGGTGAGTATTAACCCACAAAGTAGAATTGCCTGGCACAGCACAATGTCCTCCTATAGTTTCAAAAATTCTTCCCATTATATTGTTTATAAATAGGCAAGTATCAATCCTAATGGCTTTATGCTAATAGCTCTCTATTGTGTCAGCCCTATAGCTAAGATGTGTCTGTGTGTTAAAGAAAGATATACAAAGGGCACATTTCAAAACATTGAAAAATAAGAATGAAAAGATGTAAATAAGCACATTTTATAAATTATGGACCAGATGTGCACACAGGAGTCCAGATCTGCAGATGGGCCATTAGGCCCCAACAAATGGAAAGAAAAATTCACGGTATCTCAAAATTTTAATTGTTCCCAGTAATTTCAGGAAATCAGAGTAAACAAACCATCCACCAAAGTCAGATGGTTCTGTGAAATCTTTCTAACTCATAAAAGCCAAATTTTCAAAGACAAAACGACTCATATGCACCTTCTAATGTATTTCATTGTTTGTTTTTGTTTATCTGAATCAATTTACCTATTCATTTGTAGCAGGGTTAAATCTTTTCAAAGGCTAAGTTTTCCTTTGATTCCTAGTGGCATTTTTATCATATGTCAGATGAGAACCCATGCCAATTAGAAAATGGTAATTCCTCCATTGAAATTAATAAATAATTGAAGTAAAACTATAAAGTAAAAGTACTGATGGTTGCTAGTCCATGCTTATTGGACTAGAACAAGTGTGATTTTTGTTTTAATAACTGTTTCTGCTCTGTTACAGCATTTTGCTCTTTGTAGCCCAGATCTTCCTTCCTCCCTCCCTTCCTTCTTCCCTCCCTCTTGAGATAACTGTGAGATTTTATTCCTCATCATGAAGTAACTTCTTTTTCTATTTTTAAATTTTAAAAAATTATTTTTCAATTATAGTTGATGTACAGTAGTATATTAGTTTCAGGTGTACACCATGGTGATGAGACATTTATATACCTTGTGAAGTGATCCCCCCGATGAATCTAGTATCCATCTGGCACCATTCATAGTTATTACATGATCATGGACTATATTCTCTATTTTGTACTTTACATCCCCAGATTATTTTCATAACTGGTGATTTGTACTTCTTAGTCCCTTTCACCTTCTTCTATCATCTTCCTAACACCTCTTATATTTGGTGATCATCAGTTTGTTCTCTGTATCTATGAGTTCATTTCTCTTTTGTTTTAGGTGGCTCATAAAAGCTTTAATAATTGGGTGTCTCTCATGTGAGGTACAAGAGGATACAGAAATGGGCAATGGTCTTTGAATTTATGGGTTCTTATGGTCACTTGGGATGTCAATCAAATGACTAAGTTTCCTTTAACATAACTGTTATTAAGGGAAAGTATCTTACAGTTCTCTCTTCTTTGAAAGTTCTGTGTTCAAAATCCTCAAAAAAGAGAAGAGATCAGTTAGGCAAATCCGCATTTTGTAAAGAATCTAGCTATTGGGGAAGCTCTTATGTTAGGATGCTTCAGAGGATACTGGGCCATTTATGGTGGCCATTCCTGGTTCAATCAGCTGTAGCCAGGGTGGCCCCAGCATTTAGTATGAAAAGTTCTGTATGAAGGACTCTTTGGAAGGACACCTGGGTGGCCAGAATCCAAGGATTTTGTAGTAGGTTCAGTTTAACTGGGAGATGCTTATTTGATTTGTCAATTACAACATGATGAATAAATAGAAAGCAATGCTTTATGGAATTTAGACTTTTAATAAGGGAAGAAACATTGTAGGCTGTCCTATTCAATTGCCTCATTTTATGAATGAGAGAATGGGAGCCTAGAGATTAAGGTTTACTTGGTTATATCAGTAGTGAGTGGTTAATCTGGATGAGAACTCTTTCCCAGCTCATTCTAATGTTCTTTCTGCTTTACCATATACGTGCTAAAGTGCTTAAACTTCTTTTTATGGCATATGCAAATTTATGAATTAGATCAGAAGCAATTGCATATAGCCAGTTTCCTAGCCTATAAGTTTGGGACAGAAAACTATCTCAAAATGCAGGGAATTACAGAATTAGTACATTACCATTCTTTAGAAATAAATTCTAGTATTAATGTGGTTCTCAGACATAGGCTGATTTCCATAGTGTAGGGTATATGCAAATAAAATATTTAAATCAATATGGGTATATTTTGGGTAATGAATAGCTCTATGAAAAACCATAACATTATTGCAGTATCAGAAATTCTTTTTTCCTCCAGCAAGTTTTTTTAAGCTTTTGTTTAATTTCAGACTTACAGAAAATTTGTAAGAGTAGTATAAAGAATTTCCATATAGGTTTAACCTAATTTCCCCAATATTAACAATTTACCAATTGGCATTATCAAAAATTCTTTAACAAAACAAGAATGGAATAATTCATGAACTTCTATCTATATGTTAACCTATTCAAAGATTCAATAGAGTATGTAATATAGAAGAAACATTTTGGGTTAAGGTTTCCTGCTGCAGAAAGCATCTCAGCTCACTCATTTAATTGAAGGCTTATTCTGTGTACAAGATTGTGCTCTTCACTGTGGGAATCATGGGCAGGAAAGTAGAGACAGCAGAAGTTAGGGGACATATGGGCCAATTATGGGGAGAGCAGAGAAGGTGATGTGATGTAAATTGTTGTTTGAGCACTCAGTGGTTTGGGGTACAGAGTTATGTGAATTTGGTTTAAGATGGTACCTAGTTTTTTGAATAACCCAATGAAAGTCTTTCATGCTTCCCCAACACTGTGGCTTTATCAGTTTCTCTCAATGCCCATGATGATTTATAAAAAATAGGAGGCAAGGGAATGGGTAAGTGAAGCAACCATTTTGATGAAAGATAAAAATATTTCTGAAGAGGCTTTTCCTCAACTGTGTTGTTTCTTCAATGGGGGCTAATTTCAAATGCTGTCCATGGTCATATGAGAACATTGAGATGATCAGATAGTCTCTCCCTAAATTTTCCAACCTTTGTCCCAGAAATCTAAGTTTATTTCCTTTTCTCTGGTCTCTGAGAATCTGTCAACCCTTCTCCTATTTAAAGTCAGCCCATCTCTTCCAGGACTTTCTGAACTTTGTACCATTAGGAAATAACTTTGTCTTGTGTAGTTAACCTGCTTTTCTTCACTGGCTCCTTTGTTTATTGGTTCCCAATTAAAATAAAACAAAACAAAATTTATGAATATTTACCTAATTCTTCTCTAGTTGATATCTCGTCTTCAAACTTCTCTAAATAGCTTCCTCTTCATGCAGAGCTATAAAAAGCTGGTGCAGATGAAAGATGATTAAGGTGGAAAGGGCAATTTATAGCTGAGATATGAAGTTCCAACCACCTCAAATTTTGGTTGTCGTTGAGTGACAGATCTGTAGAGGAAAGCAGGGTGAGGCTTCATTCCAAATGGTGATCCTGACCAAAATTTCTGGACTCCAGTTTCAAGATAAGTCTAAATTATCTAAAGGTTGGGAAGACAGATCAAAGGCTGAGAGTCTCAAAGTTTAAAGGTTCCTCAGTAAGCTCTGTGGATATTCTGACCCAGTGTCGTCCTTGCTTCTCTTCACTGCATCCATTAATCCACTATAATCCACAGTGGTTTCTCCCTTGTGAGTTCCACTGGGACTGCTCTCATCCTGATCTCTCATGTACTGGTTGCCTACTTCATTAGCCACTTCTTGTTCCTTCTCTAATCAGAAATTTGCTATTAACAAGGTCACTTTTTCCCTTTAGATATTTATTTCTTAGGCTTTCAAGAAATTCTTCTCTCCTGATTCTTCCTGAATACCTCTGACTACTTCTTCTTTCACTGTCAAAGGCTCTTTTTGTCTCCTCACCTTTCTATATTAATAACAAAAGAGTCTTGTAGAAGCTAGGTAATCTAATAACCAAACAGGAGGAGAAGGTGTTTCCTTATCCATTCACTGTATAGGTTGTATAGAATAATCAAATTCCTTCATAATAACATTCTTTAGGACAGCTCTTAAGATTTATTTTGTTCAATTAAAGACATTTTTAGCCTTTGTATAAATGAGAGTGAAGATGACTAAAGGGAAGAATGTTTGTTTCCCACATCTGCAATATAAAATTGCAGTAATAATGGGTTTTTGAGGTTTGGCATAGCATTTTGAAGAACCTAGTCACTGCCTGTTTAAAATATCACTGAAAATAAGGCTTTAGGTCATCTTTTTTTTTTGTAGTACTTGTGGTTCTAGTTAGTGGCCATTTTAACAAATGTTCCCATCCTATCTCCATCTGAATATTTAGGGTGTAGTATTAGAAAGGAGTAAATATTGGGAGGAAACTTAGGAAGGTATTACAGTATTAGTTTTTATAAAATATGGAGAGAGCCTCTTTCTGAATGAGGCTTGTTTCTAGACATTACCTGATTCCCATGATATGAGATATGTTTTATGCTAATTAAATTACCTAGACTTTCTATTTGAAATCTATTTTCTATTTATTATCTATCTATCTATCTATCTATCTATCTATCTATCTATCTATCAATCTATCCATCTATCTATCTATCATCTATCTATCTACCTACCTATCTCTATCTCTATCTATCTATCCATCCTTTGAAATTATCCTGGGGCTCTAATTAGACCATGTCTTCCTGGGGAGTTGGGTTCAGATAGACAAAACAATAGGGTGTTTCCTATGGTTCTGGCCGCAGGCTTTTCTTTTTTCACTACAGTACTTTGGAACTATCACAAATATCCTCAGTTTCAAATATGACCTCTTGGGCTGATGACAGACACCAAAATCCATCTCTCTGATTCAGAACCCTTTTCCATCCTTCAGATTCATATCCATTCCCTGCTTGCTATATATTTTCACCTAGAGGCCTCACAGGCATCCCAAACTCCATATGGCCAAAATAGAATTCATTAATACATGTCTTAATGGGTATTTCTATCTCTGCCTGTCAGCACCCATGATGGGAATCCAGAGGCTTCTCCATCTTTGTTACTCTTCACATATTGATCTCTGATTATTTTTGCAGCCTCATCATTTGCCTCCTTATGAACTGCCCATAGTTCTTCCACTTGATATTTTATTTCTTGCTATTGCTCATGCTTATTCCTCTGTCTAGAGTGTAGATTCTTACCACTTTCCCTCACCACATCCCACTCTTTCCCCCTTTGCCTTTACCTTTATAGCTTCTGAGCTTTTCAAATGCAGCCCAGATCTTCCTCTCTAGGAAGCCTGCCCTGGCAAGGTCTCATTTCTTCCCTTGGTCGGGTACCATTAGAGAGAAATCTCTTTAGACCTCTATCCTCCCAATATTTACTTATTTAACTTACATATGCTATTAGCTTCTTAAAGCAAATGTGGCATAGTATTTATTTTTGTATCCCTACATTTTTAGGGCAATTCTGATAGAAAAGACATTGATTATTTATGGTTAAGAATTTAGCAAGTAATGAATGAGATCTGCCCCTCCCACCAATCATGTGAGATCCCCCATCATATGAGTTCTTAAAATTCCCAGGAAATTTTTCTAGCGTGAGAAGAAAACATTTTTCATAGGACAAATGTATTTCCCCTATAAGACTTAATTTCATTTGTGGTTTAATTTTAACTACTTAAAATATTACTGAATAAAAGAATATCTGTGCTAGAATAAGAATGTTTAGTCATCTGTGAATCTTTTCATTCTCTTCTGAGACAATTTCTCTGCCCCATGACTGTAGCAGGGATCACATTCCAGTAAAGAACATGTGGGTACAATTCAGCATTGTGTGCGTGATGTGATGCTGGGCATTCCTCATTGAAATCAGTCGATTTATGTTTCAATTCCCTGATGAAGAGGCCAGATGGAGGGTTAAAAAGAAAATGCTGTTTGATCATCAGTGGTAGAATCAATAAAACCATTTGGAACATATGAACTATATGTAAATTACTGCAATGAGTGGTTTCCAAATTATTATACTGCTTTTAATATTCATTAACAGCTACGAGAAGATCATACCTTTTGATTCAATGATTCTGTTTTAAGAAGAAATGACCTTAAATACCAAATATTAAAAATTAAGTAAATTATGGACTTTTCATATAGAATACTAGAGGCCCAGTGCATATGGGTAGGGTCCCTAGGCTTGGCCAGTGGTCAGAGCCAATTGGCACCTTCTGGCTACTGGCTGGGGCCTCCCTTCCCTGGCTACCAGTCACCAGCTGGTGCCTCCCTTCCCCAGTTGCTGGCTGGGGCCTTTTCTTTATTCTGCACCGAACCCTGGTGGTTAGCACATGTTATAATGAGCAATTGAACTTCTGAGGGAACACTTAGTGTATGTGTGTATGTATGTGTATGTGTGTGTGTGTATATATATATATATATATATATATGTATATATATATATATATATATACACACACACACACACATACATACACACTAGAGCCTTGGTGTATGAATTTAGTGCGGGGGGGGAGGGGGGAGTGGTGGGGTGCTGTGTATCCCTCAGCCCAGCCTGTACCCTCTCCAATCTGGGACCACTTGAGGATGTCTGGCCACCTGTTTAGGCCCAATCCTGGTGGGCAATTAGACATCCCTCTCACAATCCAGGACTGTTGGCTCCCAACCGCTCACTTGCCTGCCTACCTGATTGACCCTAACTGCTTCTGCCTGCCAGCCTAATCACCCCCTAACCACTCCCCTGCCAGCATGATCAATGCCTAACTGCTTCCTTGCTGGCCCAATTGCCCCTAAATGCCTTCCCCTGCAAGCCTAGTCACCCCTAATTGCCCTCCCCTACCAGTCTGGTTGCCTTTAACTTCTCTCCCTTGCCAGCCTGCTTTCCCCTAACTACCCTCCCCTTTCCTCATGATTGCCCCTAACTGCCTTCCCCTAACTCTTCTCCCTGCCCCCAACTGGCCTACCCTGGAAGCCTGGTTCCCCCCCCCCCACTGCCCTCTACTGCAGGCATGATCTCCCCCAACTGCCTGTGGTGGCCATCTTGTGTCCACATGGAGGCGGCCATCTTTGACCACATAGGGATGGCCATCTTGTGTGTTGGAGTAATGGTCAATTTGCATATTATCACTTTATTATATGTATAGGGTAGATTTGGTAGCCATTAAAATAATATTTACAAGGAGTCATAATGACATGAGAAAATGCATATGAATATTTACTAAGGTAAATAAAGAAAGAATTGGTTGTAAAACTGCATATATGGTATCTCAATTAAGAAAAATGCTGAGTAATTCTGGAAGGAAATTGCTCAGCATTTTTATATAAAAGGTTAATGGTGTTATCTCTAGGTAGTGAGGTTATATGCAATTATTTTTATGTTTTTATTGTTCTTTCTATTTTTACCCTTTCAGTTGTTTTATGATAGGCTCATATAATAACTATAATAAGACAAAACACAACTCTTTAATAACAAAAGTAAATTATATTTTCCCTAGAAGTGGAGATAATCAAAGGAATGAATTATTACTTGCTTTGTACCTAATAAAAAACAGCTCCTTCTGGAGGTGAAAATATCACCAGCATTCTAAAATAATAATAGATTTTACAAGTTATCATAGTGAATCAGATTTTTAGTTACTTTTTACTACTTCCCTCTTGTTTTCTAGCTTCTACCTCTGTTCCTGAATCAGCTTTAAAATGGTCCCTCCCTGAAGCATGGACAGGCATTGAAGAGGGCTGGGGAGGACACAACCATACCATCCCAGGCCCTGGGGATGACGTCCTGATTTTACCAAGTGAGTAAAAATAATCCATGAATTAATCACTGGCAGACTGAACCAGAGTGGTCTAGTTGGGGATTATCTGTCATTTAAGTTTACTGTATGACACAGTAGAAAATGTAGAAATAAATAGGCATTTATAAGTGAAATCTGGAAAAAATAGCTCAGCCAACCTTCATTAAAGGTAGAATAAGCAGTCACATTGCCAAGAGGACTTAAAATTAGGGACTAACTAGATAATTTTTTTATGTGTTAGAGAACAGATTTACAGCTTATGCTGAAAGGCAGAGTACATGGAAAAAAACAATTTTTTAAATGGCGCTTAATCTTTTGCTTGTGTGAAGCTTTTACAGACAATAATGAGAAAAAAAATGAGAAATAAGCTCATCTGTTGCTATGATTTTCCAAAGATGCTAGAAAAGGAACAGATTAATAAAATAGAAAAATAAAATATCTATCTATCTATCTATCTATCTATCATCAATCATCTATCTATCTATCTATCTAGAACTTCTTCCCTGTGTACTAACAAATAGGAGAAAAGATGATTCCTTAGATATACTGAGACACATACTATACTTATAACATTTATTTTTTCTATATATTCAATTTTTGAAACTCGCAGAAAGTCTCTCCAGCCTGAGAAGAAAATATTTTTTAATAGGACAAATATATTTCCCTTAGAAGACCTAATTACATTTCTGGTTTGAATTTAACTAAATACTGCATAAAAGAAAATCAGTATTGGAAGGTAAACATTTGGTCATCTGTGAAGTAATAATGATAAATAATATTAAAGCATTCGTTGACAACTAAAGACATGGTGGGAATTATTCTCCCTATATTAATTAATTTAATTCCCACAATAACTCTGCAATATCAGTAACATTATTAACCCCATTCTTACTGATAGAGAAACAGGACAGTTAAGAAATTGCTCAGGATCACATAGTTTGAGGCTTAGCAGACACAGAATTTTAACTCAGACTGTCTTACTCCGAGTCCATATTCTTTGCCAATGAAGTGCATTCTTCCTAAAGTCTAAGAGTATGAGTGGTAAGAGTCTGGGGGAAGGTAAAGGAGTGGGATGGAAGAGGTTAATGGGGGAAAAAGGGGACTTATGTAACACTTTCAACACTAAAGATTTAAAAAATAAAATATGAAGTCTAAAAGTAACAAAAGAGTAGTTGTGTTGTTTGTTTTATTGATGACAAAAAATAATGGCAGAAAAATAGAATAAAATAAAGTTAAAAAGAGAGAAAAACAATAACAATATATTGACTATCTTCTGGGTAGTGGTGGTGTGCCATTAATTGCATAGAGAGTTGAGAGGCTGGAGGGTGTGGGCCGATCAATAGGAACTTGAACTATCATTACTATTATCCAACTCCTCTATCTTCCACTTCTCTCCATGGAGGATGTAACTTTTTGAGTAAACAAGCTCATGAGTCATTCCTATACGAAAAGGAAAAATCTGTTCTGTTTCAACCATCTCTTTGATGAATCTGGCCAGTGGATTGGCCCTGGGCTATGGTTTTTCCCACTGAGCAAGCTGTTTCTCCCACCCTGTGCAGGAAGCAAGAGAAGCTTTTGAAGGTTGCCAAGCTTTTAATATCCTTTGGGACCTTTATGCTGAGTGAGGAGCAATCTTAGCTATCTTGCTTGGCATTGCAGTTGACTGTATCCATGTGTGTCCTGGCCGCCTAGAACCTTTGGCATTCTCTATCATCCTCATTCTTTTGTTCATGGTCAGCTAATGAGATGGACCTGAATTCTTCATGAGATTGCTTTTAAATAGCACAAATCAGTGCTTTGGAAAAAAGGTGGTTGAGGGCATAGTCATTGGATATATAGAGTATTTTTCATTCTTTAGTATTATTGTGAGAACTAGAGGAGTTAAGACTTTTAAAATATGTAGTTATTGTTTATTATTTGTACTTTTCAAATGTAAAGATAAATAAATGAAAACTGATATGTCCTTACTCTTTTTCCTGTTTAAACTACAGCAAATCATCTTACAGTGTCCAGCATTTTAATTCATTGTTCCATCCAGTGGTGAGCCTTACATAGGAGATGTTCTGGCAAATTTTTCTCTACTTATTTTTGGCAAACCTTGACATTCTGACCTCTGCTGGAACTTTGGGTTTAATTTACCTCCTCTTTCTATTTGTGGTGTGTATTCTTAACCTTTTCCTGGCTCTCCTGGTTTCTTTCATTTCAGTCTTCTTTAAATCAAGTACATTTGTTCACCCAAGTCTGGCACAAAATAGACATTCAATAAGTATTGCTTGAATGAAGTGCATACATCAATGCTGTCATCCATAATTAAATACAAGAAATAAATCTTTGAGTTCGACATAGTACAACTATACAATTTTACAGATCTGTGGAAAATAATGTCTTCTCCTTTGAACAGAATCCTAATAACTATGATTTTTACCATGATGATAACTGCCACTATAACTTGAGTGCTTGATGTGTGCCACACACTGTGCTGTGTGATCCACATATATTTCCTCAATTAATTCTCACAAGTACTTTATGTGAGGATGCTGTTTTTACCCTCTTTTGGTAGATGAGAAATGTGGGACACAGAGAGATTAACTTACCCAGGTTTCATCGAGCTTTTTAGTAAAGAGGCTGGGCAGAAAATCAGACAGTTTGATTCCAATGCCCTAACTTTTTATCATACCATTTATAAAAACACCACATCCCTGCCAGTTATGCTTCATTAACATCTGACTACATATTTTACTGAATTCATATTTCTCTGCTGGCTGCTCACATTGTTCCCTTCATGCAGAATTAAATGGAAGAAAACTTTATTATTTACTCTACTTGAGGAATTCAATCTTACCACATCTCAGTAAGTGCACACACATGGGAAAACTGGAGAAACTTCCCAAAGAAGTATCTAATGAAATGAGCCATTGAAAAGCACTTGCTGTGAATCTGATAGCAAATGTAGCTGTAATTGAAGGTAACACTCCTTTCCAGTTCAGTTTCACCAACATTTACTGAGCACTCACTGTGTTCAAGGCACTGAACCAGGTGCTCTTGATCTGAGGCTCCAAAGGCAAATCAGATACAGTCATGACCTCAAAACAGCTGGTGACCACAACTGGGATAATAAAACACATGATATATAACAATTTAACAAATAGCTGGAATCAAAACAGACGTGTTTAGAATAGTGGAAGAGAGGCATTTGAAGTGGCCCTTGGAAGATGGGATAATAATATTGGGGAGGTAGCGAGGCTTCAGAAGATAAGGAGGGCTGTCCACGAGGATAAACCTGGATTCTGTCATTTATCAACTGTGTGATATTGGACAAATTTTAAACCTTTCTGACCTTCATCTATACCATGAGGCTGATAATTAATACACCATAATGTTGAGAAGACTGTTAGCAGTAATGGAATTATGGATGAAAGCTGTGATTTTTAATGCAGTAGGAGATCCTTTTCTTCATTTTTTTCTATCTGGCTGCCCCTCTTGGCCTCTGCTATTAGCGGCACTTTGTATTTGCTTTCCAATGGCTTATTATTTAATTTTCAAAAAAATCTTTGGGAGCTAAATAGGTAATAACTATTATTACAGTAAAAACCCATCTTTACATAATATGATTTTAATGGAACTGCTGATTTTATAAAATGAAAGTGACTGGTAAAGAAGATTTAAGTGATACTTTTGAACCTCTAATATAATTTTATGGTGTTTTGTGTATTTTAATTCATTAATAAAGAAAATGGGTAGAACATTCCCATCATTACTCAAATAGAAAAGTATAATTTTTTCAATAAATTCTTAGGGTAAATTGCCTATTTCCATTCTCTGGGAAATCTATTTTATGGAATGACTTCAGACCCATCCTATTCCATAAAAATAGGAATTTACTGTACTAATAAAAGATATCACTATCTTAAGTATGGCACCATTTCCCTTTGAGGCATTCTGTCTTTATAGACATTGGATTTAAAAAATATAAATGGCCAGGGAGATGTCAATGGTGGGAGGGGAGACATATGTAATACTTCAAACAACAAAGAATTTATACACACACACACACACACACACACACATACACACACGTAGACTTTTCCCTAGGAAGGGAGAGAGAGATACAAACATCAATGGTGAGAGAGAATCATTGATTAGGTGACTCTTACATGTCCCTCACTGGGGATTGAGCCCACAATCTGGGCATGTACACTGACCAGGAATTGAATGGTGACCTCCTGGTTCATAGGTCGACACTCAACCACTGGGCCACACCAGCTAGGCAGACACTGGATTTTGAAAGAGTTATAAATTCTTCTCATTGGTATTATATAAGGTAAGCTAAAGTAACCAGGAAAGATTTGCACCCATAGTTTAGTTTAGGTTAACTAAGCTTCATATAAATAAGTGTGTCTGATTGTCTTTCCTTCCTAAATATGGGAAGATTGGTCTAAATGCATCCTAGTTATCTTACAAAGCAGAAACACAAATTTCAAGTTTGAAAGCCTTCACAAGAATACCTGGTCAATGGGTAAAATGATCCTGCTAGCTTGTACTTTCACACAGGGAAGACTTAATGAAAGGAAAATATGTTATAATTCCAAATGGTTGGATTCTGTTTTGAAGGGTACATATATGATATCAGATAGCCTCCAGCATACTAGTATATGTGTGTAGGTGTGTTAGAATTCCCTATGTTCTATTTTTTTTAAATTACTTTGAAATGTCCTTATTTGAAAATGAATGAGAGAGTCCTGTTTTTCTATTATAATAGTTCTTCTGTTTGTTTTGATTTTCAATACTCAGATACTTTAAATAGCAAAGAGGTTCATCAAAGTCATGTTATGTTCAAAGATGGCAATATTTAACACATTTCCTTGTGAAGTCACAAGGCATTAAGGTTAGTGATATAAGTTAAGATGATCATCAATCAGGAAGGAATTTTTTGGGGAGGGAATTTCTATAGATATAGCATTATTAGCTTGCCTTAATTTTTTTAATAGCCTGAGATTATAACTAATTTAGGGTAAAATAAACATAATGCAAAAATTTAGGTCTGCAACATCAATTAGAAACAAAGTATTATAAATATTAGTGTTCTCTCTGTAGCTTAAGTAGTTTTTAAAAATTCTGGTCTTGTCCCATTAAAATGGGACAGAAAAGTCATACAAACCATCACCACATGTATTCTGATTCACTATTAAGTGAGATGCAGGAGACATGGTCCTTTGATGCGTGATATCAGAATGGTGACTGTTGATAGGTGTGTTCTGGAAATCTGTCACTACTTAACAAACCGCCTATAAACTTAACAGTTTAAAACATACAAATATTTCATTTTGTTCACAAGTTTGTGGGATAGGGCTAGGATGGAATATTCTTATTGAGATCCTCCACTAATTGCAGTCCAAGAGACTTGGGTGGAAGCTGCATGCCTTCTGGGCCAGCTTAGTTGCATCAGAATATCATAACCATCACATTCTCTTGGTCAAGCAAGGCACTAAAGCCAGCTCAGATACAAAGTAGGAAAATTAGACTCCGCTCTCAATGGGAAGAACAGCAAAGAACTTACAGCTGTCTTTAATCTACCACTACGTATGTGTTTATGTGTGTGAGTGTGTGTGCACACATGTAATTAAGAGCAGATGTACTTGACAATTCAAAAGGTTTGAGTGTTTCAGGGTTTGGTAAATTTGTCCTGTCTTCCCTTTCTGGGCAGACATTAGATTCTATTGACTTACATGTGTCAGAAATTGAAGAACACCAGGAGACAGACTGGTCAAAGGATTTTAGTTTCTTTATTCTTTAATACCTATAATGCTTGGTGTTATTGTATTGCCTCTTAACTGCCTGAAAATGGGATTCTTAAACCCTCCAAACATAATTAAGCCCCCTGTCTGGGATTGCTCACTCTGAAATGGGTTGGATGACAGTGTCTGGGCTTCAACCTGTGCCCAAATCTCTCCTTGGGTGACCAAAAGAAGCCTGTTATGGGAGAAAAGAGTCTGGTGGCATAAGGGGAGGAATGGAGCACAAATATTTAGAGCAATTTTGTTTCAGGGGACAATAGTCAATATTTTCTTAAATGTTATTTAGAATATAAATGGAAAAAGTTTTTAAAGTTTTTATAGGGAAGAACAGACAAATATGATTAAGAGATACTTTTGACACAAACTTTAACCAGCATTATTATCAAATAAAAATAAATAAAAAGAAAATCTGAAACCAAATATCAAAGGATATTTAGATACTGTATAAATCTCCTCGCTTTTAGGCAGTCCCTTAGAGGCAAAACAGACCTTTGTGAACTTTGCCTAATGGTAAGGGGTGTTAAGGCCATGTTCTTCCCACAAGAAGGAAAAACCGGGTTCTCAGGCACCATGGAACAGGTACTTCTACAGACTGCAAATATACAGAGCTAGCTAAGTGTAAAATCCTTTGCAATGTGGAGTCTTTTGATAAACTGAATAATCATCTAGTCATTTGTTTTATTTTGGGATGTTTTTACATACACATATTTATGTAAATTATAGATACACAGCTGCTAGGGAACTTAGTAGCTATCTAGTCCAACTAATATGACCTAAGGTAATACAAGTGTTTTAGAAAATGTAAAATGCTATAAAATGCATTAACATTATTGCCCATATATTTGCCATGTTTTGTACCATGAACAAGAGCAAAATTTGTCTCCTTTTTTGAGCCTAAGATTGCCTCCTTAAATAAATAAGAAGGAATATTGTTTCTTTATTTGTTGTTTTTGATTTATGCCACTGAAATAGAATTACATCTGTGAGACACACTTGGAATCTGGGGAGGTCCTTCTAGTTGCAAAGACCATGACTCAAGTGGCTTCTTATAAATTAATAGCAATATGACCCTAACCACTGGCCAAACCACTGACCAAGGCCTATGACAGAATACTCTTGCCAGGATGGGTAACCAGGAATTTGAATCTTTTTAATTGAAACAATTTTTATGGGATATATATATATACACATGTATATATATATATATATGTATTTTGAGAAAGAGTATAACCTAGTCTAATATATTTTTAAATTATATTCCTTTTGTCATTTATAGCAAATAAAAATTTCTGCTGTTATTTTAATTGAAACAATTTTATGGTATATATAAAAATACATATATATATAAAAATACATATATAAAAATACATATATATATATATATATATAAATACATATATATATCCCATAAAAAATATATATAAATACATATATATATGTATATATATATATCCCATAAAAATTGTTTCAATTAAAATAACAGCAGAAACTTTTATTTGCTATAAATGACAAAAGGAATATAATTTAAAAATAAATCAGAATAGGTTATACCCTTTCTCAAATCTCAATTTGTCAATCTCTGTTTGTCTTAATCATGGTGTTTGTTGTTTGTTTCTGGGCTAATTAGAACCCACTTAGACTCTTCTCTGGAGACTCAAAGTCATGGTGATCCTGACACATTTTATGGCTTGCTAATTTGCTGGAACTGATTAGAGTTTTTACTCTAATTCACTATGTTTTCTAAATCCTTTTATGTAATCACTTACCTGAGAACCATACTCACTGTGATAGTCCATTAGTATTATAGCATTTTTCAGGAGGGAGCATATTTCCCCAGGATTTGCAGATCATAATTTGGGTTTGAAGCAGTACTGGCAAGTGTGAAATATGTAAGATACCCATACCATAGTTTATTTTGGTACTTAGCCCCACCTATAAAAAATCACCACTTTTCTAACTTTACAGACTTCTGACTCCAGCATGCTAACCCCTATAGGAGCCTACTAGGCATACATATAAAACATGTTTGCTGCTTTCTTTAGTACAATGGGTGCAGCTTCTTTGCAGCTATAACAATTTATTTCTCCTGCATTATCTTTGCATGCTTCCAAGCACAGTTTAAAAGTACTTTTTAAAGGACTATGAGTTATTTTCCTCAGGACTTCTAAATGTACTTTGGCCTTAACATCATAAACTACCAGCTTCATAGTAGCAATAAGTAGATTGGTGGTTGCTATGGAAAAATATAAATATGTATCCTCAATTTGATAGGAAATCAGAATTGGTAGCACTTGGCATTTTATTAATTGTAAGGGGTAAAGAAAATTAGGTTGAAAGATGACAGGACATTTGTGTGTGAATGAATGAATAGGTATGTGATCAGTAGACATAGAGGATGCAGGGGAAGAAATAGTCTAACAGGGAGGATAATAAACTCCATGACAGATATACACTAAGTTTCCTGCACTGATGCCTAGAAGATAACAGTAGGTATGGAGCAGGAGTTGGGAGGGTAAGCCAGCCAGGAGTCTGGATTTAGACTTGGTAATTCTCAGCAAGTTGACTATGTAAACCTCGGAGAATGAACCAGGTTAGAGCCTACATGAGAACCATCACAGAGAGATATGGAGAGAAGATAGGAGATTATATCTTGGAGGAAATTCTAATTTAAGTGGCTGGAAGAGAAACCAGGATAAGAGGAATCATGAAACCAGGAGGAGAATAAGAACAACAGAAAGTGAAAAGGAGGAAAACCAAGATGGTGGAGGTGGGTAACAGTAAATGTCCCAAGGACTAGGAAGACAGTAATTTAGAAATTATCTGGGAATAAACTGTACTCTCTGGAGGATTCTACAAATCAAATGCAAAATGTATTGCTTATCTTGCCTTACAGTTCCACAAATCTGCATTGGATCTTTAGGAAAACCCTTGTGGGGAATAAGGTCTTTAAGGATTCCGCTATCTTTGTTAAAATTAAAAGCAATTACTCCCTGAGTGGCACTCTCAACCAGGTTGCTATTCTAGAAGAGATTAATGTCTAATATCAACATCCCCAAAATAAATATCAATGGCACTGCTAAGTGTTCTAAATTCAGAGGCTCAAATGATAGGTTAATTACAACAGAAGTGGTCAATTTGTACAGCTTAATCAGTTTGGGAAAATAGAAGAGATTATATTCTCAAAGATATCGCTGTCATTTTCTAAAGAGATGCAGTATTACAAAAATGTAAAACATCACAATCAATATATTTAAAACAGATTTAGGGATTGTGTGTATTTCTTATAATAAAGAAATTGAAGGTTATATTTAAAAAAGAACTGAAGGTTATATTTAAAATAAGCAGTGATAATCCATCAGAGTCCATTGTTTGAGTCTTTTTAACTTTGAAATGCTGAAACCTGCATCCATTGATATTTAGGTTGATATTAGGGATTGATCTCTTTATTAAAGTCATTAGTAAGTAGAGTCACCAACTTCTCTGGTTTACCCAGGACTGAGGGGTTTCCTGGGACACAGGACTTTTAGTGATAAAACCTACAAAATATATGGCAAATGAGGATGAGTTTAGCCACCCTACTAAGAAATCACTTATAAAGTTCTTACCAACCTCATATTCTATGGTGTGAACTGCTGCAAATTTGCTGAGAATTAATGAAAAATTTCATTGCCTTAAATGCATAAACTTATATTTTACCTAGTTTTCTTCCCTCAAGAAATTTGTCTCATGGAATTAACATTCTTTGAGGAGACACAGGCATTTCTTACAAAACAAGGGAACCAAGTGATTGCATAGGTATTTTGCCTTCCTGATTGGGGCTGGGGAAGTATGAGCTAAGTAAGAAACAGCTGCTCTTGGGGTCCTTAATATAAGCTGGCCATTTTCACTTGCTATAATTAAATTATGTAGTTCATTTTCTCTATATGGTCTGTTTTCTATACAGATATTTTTGGAATGTAGAATTAAATAATTCATGATTTCCCAATTATTGTATTAGCTGCCATTTCTTGAGTTGATTATACTTTCTTGAGGGAGCTCTTTGAGTCTCTTTGTATATAGAGCTTTAAAGATAAGTTTGCCCAGGAGCAGTTGATTAGAGGTAAAGCTAGCCAGCAGGGGAAGAAATAGCATAGGTAGCTCACTGTCAATCCTTTAGTCACCACACTTTTATACAATCCAGGGGTTCTTAACTTCTCACATGCCCTAAGTCTGTGTAGCAGTCTGGTGAAGCCTAGATCCACACTCAGAATAATATTTTTGAATACATAAAAATAAAATAAGATCACAAAAAGAACCAATACTTAGATCAAAATATTGAAAAAAAAATTATTTGTGTTGTTATTCCTCATAGAAAGATATTTTTCCACTGATTTTTTTAGAGAGGGTAGAGGGAAAGGGAGAGACAGAGAGAAACATTGATGTGAGAGAGACACATTGATTGGTTGCCTCTTGCACGCACCTCATCCAGGGTTGGGGAACCTGCAACCAAGGTACATGCCCTTGATTGGAACTGAATCTGGGACCCTTCAGTTCACAGGCCGAGGCTCTAACCACTGAGAAACTGGCTAGGGCAAAAGTAAATTTTTGTATAATAATACATGTGCTTCATTATTAGAGCATTTAACAACACTGTCTAGTGCTGGTTCTAATTACAACCATAATTTAAATGATGTTGTAGATATTCTTCTAAAGGTGCTGGCAAAAATATCTTTCCTCCCTGTAAACATAGGCTGTTCCTCCCCTGGAGAAGTGGGTGGCTCACTCTCTTCTCTATGAATCTGGGCGGGCCTTAGTGACTTGCTTGATCTATATCAGTGGTCGCCAACCTTTCGGACCTCACAGACCACCAGTGGTCCACAGACTACTGGTTGGTGACTGCTGACCTATAGAATATAAAAGAAGTTATGTTCTGGGACTTCCAGGACTAGGTCACAATAACCCTTGCATGCATAAGAAGACCTTTTGGCCTGGATGTCTTATTTGCTATTGCAATATTCCCTTTGGGACAGAGCCCTCAGGCTATGGAAATCTCAAATTACATGGAGAAGCCACATTTTAAAGCTCTAGCTAGTAGCCAATATCAATTTCCAGCCATGTAAGTGATCTCTCTTGGACATCCAGGCCAGTTGAGCTCAGTACAGGCATACCTCATTTTATTGTGATTTGTCTTATTGCACTTCATGATGTTGTAATTCTCTCTCTCTCTCTCTCTCTCTCTCTCTCTCTCTCTCTCTCTCTCTCTCCAATAAAAAGAAGGCAAGATCCTCTACCAGCAAAAAATATTATGACTTGCTTTATTGCGACAATTAGGTAAGATTAGGTCTTCTGTGAATAATAAAGACCTGAAAAAGTTTATATTCTCCTTTGTATGAAAGAAGTCAGTTTCATGGTATCAGGGAGTTGGACTCCACTTATCCCCTTGTGCACCATGTACTGTTTCCATTCTTAATGCCCTCTGATCCACTGTGTCTGTTGGAGCTCGGGCCACTGTGGCCACATTCTAGGCAGGAGGCAGGAGAAAGGATTCTTCCTGTATGTCCCACATGACACTTCTTCTTATCACTTATTGGCCAAAATGCTGAAAGGTCATATCTAACTAGAAAGGAGGCTGGGAAATGTAATATTCTGGCTGGATGATGCTGTACTGTATTCAGCTAAAAATGGAAGTTTTTGTTACTAAGGAAGCAGAGAAAAAATGCTGAGGCAATCGTAGTCTCTGCCACAGATCTCTTATTTCTCAGCAGAGGAAAAATGGTCCTTAAAAAGGAGGACCAAGAATGAGCTCAGAGACAGTATAGATTCAAATCCAGACCTCCTGAGTCTCTCTAGTTCATCACAGGATCCCTATTTAACCACGTGGGGGAATGAAAATAGAGCCTTTCAAAAAACGGGCTCATGGTGATAACACCATTGTAAAATATATTTTAAGAGAAAGATAGAAATATATTTCTTAGAGGTATAGCCCCATCAATGGAATGGGATTGCCTTTGCAGTGCAGACATTATTTAGACCAGAACTCTGTCAGGCTGCGGTGCTCTCTTCAGAGCCTGCTCTGCGTCTAATAGGATCTCCTTGCTTTTCCTCATTTGTAACATCAGTGGTGCTTTGCAAGCCCCAAATCCCATCTGAAGCCATCTGTTTGCCTCACTTTTTTTTACGTAATAGCATCACCTGATGGTAACATAGTGTCTGGATAAAAAATCATTGCTCTTACCTAGATTGAGCTGCGGGTTTTGTCTGGTTTAACAATAGTGAGCTAACCACACTGACTGCACTTCTCAGTGGGGAGATGGTGCCTGTAAAGTCCATGCAGAGGGTTAACACAATGGCACTGTGCCAGGGCTGGCCAGGTTGTGCTCAGCAGTGCAAGTGGCAGGCATCACTCGCTGGTTTCTAGTCCATTACTGGTACCAAAGAGAACTTCACATCTCTGTGCTCCCAGTGTTCAATATAGCTTCAGAATAGAGAAGATGCTCTTTGCATATTTGTTGAATTGAGTGAGTAGGTGAGTAGTGGATGAATGAATGTATGAATGATGTATTGTATGGAAAGCTAATGAAATTCTAGCTCCACTCTTTCAATCCTATTAATGGTGCAATTGCTGGACCTGTGATAGATCAGCAGGAATATTGTTGTTGGCACAGTGAGGTCAGATGCCATAGGGTTGCTGCTCTGGGGACATGGTTTTAGTTCTGAATTAGAGTATTGACACTGACAAACCAGGCCACTTCCCTGTCCCCTCAGCCCACTATAGAGTAGGAGAAAATGTGTGGAAGAACTTTTAGAGAGAGCTAGGAGAACAAGTGTGGAGAGCAGTCTCCTCTCACAGGTTCAGGTGTTTGTGATTCCAAACCTCACTACACTGGCAGGAAGTGAAGTGGGCACAATCTCAGGATGGCACAAATCTTATAAATAGGATTTAAACTTAAAAAAAGGTGTAAATATTGGTACAGACACATACCTCTGATGCACAGCTGTTCCCAGGTTGCTGACTCCTAAGTCCTTCTGAGGAACCACTGGACAACTAGCTCCTAGAAATGCAGTTCTGCTTCTGAGGTCCCTGAGTTCTGCTAATATGGGAGAGCAAAGGCTATACTGGAAGCCCCATGACTCCCCCTCACTCCTCAGCTGAAGTATCCTGCCTTGCTACTGTGACTTCACTCAGCTTGTTTTTCTTGTATTATAAAGGGGATCAAGAGCTTGCTTCATAATTAGTGTTATCCTTAACCTTCATAATGACCGAAGGGAGTGGCGGGAAGGGTGCAAGTTGTCAACAAGTAATGATTTATTGCCTCATTTTCTTATGGCTACATAGGAATAAACTGGACTTGGGCGTGTCATCACCATCCTTGGCTAGTCTCCTCGACTTTGTTTTTTTTATTTTTTTTTTATTTAGTTGATTTGCTTTAATGAATGGTATATTGATCTTTCTCTGGATGCATATATTTATGAGTGGATGGGAGGTGGGTCTAAGTATTAGTTAGCTTTCTAATCTAGTGGCATCCAAAATGGGCCAAGAAAGATAATCCATTGAAGAGCAGATAGAGAATGTTAGAAACATATTTTATTTACTTTTAGCCTATCCTTTAAATGTTTTTTTCTTTGTCTATGTTTTATTATGTAGATAATATTTATTACATTAATATTGTGATAAGTATATGTAATTTATAAATAAAGTTATAAGTAAATAACATTGAAAATATATGACTAAAATTATGCTCACTAGAGAAGAGATATTTGGCATTTATTTGAATTATAATACCACATTAGTCTTTATTAACTATAAGGCAAGAAAAGTATTTGCTAGTGAAATATGTACTATGATACACATCATTTATATGTATATGGCATATAGAAGTTGTTTAAATTGACTGAAAATATAAAATTAGAAAGTTAACTTTAGAAACCTATTTTAATTTGAAAAATAGATTAACCTTTATGTAAACCTGAAAAACCTTACATTCAAAAGCAGCAAGTTTTAATTGTTTTAAAGCCTTGGTTTTGTGTATTGTTACTGTATAATATTTCAGGGCCTTCCCAGCACTTTCAGGGTAAATCTCAAACTTGTTAGTTTGGACTTCAGAGTCTTTTGTGATCTGGCCAATCCTCTCTGTTCACCACTTTCCTATGCTTCTTATTCCCCAATCACACTCATCTACTTACTGTTCTTGGACGGAATCATTTATTGCTCCTTCTCAGTCATTTATAGTTTATTTTTTAAAAATATACTTAATATACTTTATTATTTTTTTACAGAGAGGAAGAGGGAGGGATAGAGATTTAGAAACATAAATGAGAGAGAGACATCAATCAGCTGCCTCCTGCATGCCCCCTACTGGGGATGTGCCTGAAACCAAGGTACATGCCCTTTACCGGAATCGAATCTGGGACCTTTCAGTCTGCAGGCCAATGCTCTATCCACTGAACCAAGCCGATTTCAGCCATTTATAGTTTCTATTTTCTCTGCCTAACTATAACTTTCCCCAACTCTCTCATCCCTTTCCCATCCTTAACACTCTCTTCTAGTTGCTCTTTTTCATGCTTTAACACTCAATTTAGTGTCACCTCTTCCAGAAAATGTTCACAAATTTCATTTGATGTAATTTCCCTTCCCCTATGCTCCTGCAACACTTTAGGCATATTTTTATTATATACCTTTATTCTGAAATTATTATTTACTTGGATATCACCTTAAGGGCATACTTTATCTGGCCTTTTATATCCCCAGTGGACAGCACAGGATTTGGCATGTTACAGATACTCAGTGAATGCTCTGGCCAGTGAATGAAAGAATGAGGTGCAGGTACTGTCCCATCAGTCCCTGCTAAAGTAAATCTAGGGATTTAGGAAACCTAAGGAAGAGATGTCATTGCCTTGCTGAGAATTTTGGCAAACAAGGGAGGGGTGCAAGATGGTGAGTCCTAAGAACCTTAGCAACTGACCAGGAGGTGCTCATTTAGTTGGGGAGCTCTGGTGATCTGGAACTCATTCAACATCAGCATGTATTTAGAACCCTTGGGCCAGAAACTTACTCTTTGTGGGTTGTGATTCCCACAGGTAGGGTGGTACTCTATACAAGAGAGAAGGGGCTCATTCTTTTCCTTAATGGAGTTCTCTGAACTCTAGTATTCCCAGTAGGTGCTACTCATTTCCTTTCTCCCCTGTTGAGCTGGTGGCCTTACATTAAAGCTACTCTCCCACACAGCTTGCCTCCTCCCTCCTCCCTGCACCTTCCACCTGAGCAGTTGATGGGCTTCCTGTGGATCAGCACCTGAGGAACGGATGGGCCTGGTGTGGTTTACCAGTCAGGAGTTTAGAGCTCCCCTGGGATTTACTGCCTTCCCAGCCTGCAGGCCTCCCATGGCTTAGCATCTAGAGTTGACACACCTCCTGTGGTTTTAGCTAGCGAGCAGCTTGAGGATCTTCTGTTTGCTGTGAAATAGTTTCAGAGGTTACCTTTTCTCATTTGCATAGGGTGGATGCACCTGTTTTTGTTTGTTTTCTTTTTGGAGAAACTATAAAAGGAAGAGTGTAAACGAAAAAATATTAGTGCCTCCTTAGAGCTATGACATTGGCTACTGTGAAGGGGCCCAAGTTTTGCTGTTTATAAGAGTTAAGGACTAAATCATAGTACTGGTGAAGAAATTATTTGTAGTTGAGGGAATAGGAGCAGGGAGTAAGCCTTTTAGGCTCCCAGAGTATTACCTGGTGTGAATTTAATATCTTATGAGTCTGAATGAATTAAAAAGGCTTCTCATACTTCTTAAATTATTTTATTCATTTGCAAGTATAAGTTGAGAGAAGGCTTTGGGCACAGCAAGCTGACCCTGTAGCTCAACTGGAAAGAGAAGGAAATAAAGGATTTTAAACTGCTAAAGACGACTTTTGCATTTTTCTAAGAAAGCAGAGGTTTGGCTGAAAAATCACAGCTTTTATACATTAACATACATTAACTATGGTTGAGTCTCTCCCCCAAAGCAGTGTAAGAAATGTGACTCCAGACCTCATACCACCCAGACCTCAGGCCCCTCCCACTTCTTTCTCCAGGGGAAAGGAGCACTAGGACCACAGGGGCATGTAGCTTCCTCCCAAGGATTTTCAGGTAACAAAGAAAAAGGGGAGACTAGTAGGTAGTCAGAAAATAGAAGACAGCAATAACTTAGTTTTTGCCACACCATGCTCAGTTTAATTCCCACTCAGAGAGAAAAATTTAACCATGGTTTTTATAAACCCTACTATTTTAGTGTTTTCTCTTTTCTCATCCTTATTCCATCATGACTTATCCCAGACAAACCCAAATTATATCACATTAATAAGGACCATGCCAGAATTTTAGTACCAAGTGTTGAACTTGCCCTTTCAAGACCCCAGATTATTTTAATACTATTGGTCAGAGAGGCTGAGTTAAAAGCAGAAGGCATAAAATAGTTTCCGTAGGAAACGATCTAGAAAATAGCAGAGGTATTCAAATTTCATTTTTTGATGTGACTGATGGAACGTAGTTAGATTTCTCATTTAATGATAGTAACAATAATTATAATATGGTATTAATAGTAGCATTACTAGACATAATAAGCCCATTAATATATTATGAATTTTGTTTTTTTTAAATGTGCCAGGCATTGTGTTCATTTTTATTTTAGCTCATTAAATTACCATAAAAATGCTGTGACATTGGCACTGTATTTTACACACAAGAAAACCAAGATTGAGAGTAAAATTTCTTAAACTTTGGTGCATGCATAAGAATCAATCGAGATAATTTTTAAACACTAGTGATTTTTAAAAGTATATATTTTATTGATTTTTTTTACACAGAGGAAAGGAGAGGGCTAGAGAGTTAGAAACATCGATGAGAGAGAAACATCAGTCAATTACTGGGGATGTGCCCACAATCAAGGTACATGCCCTTGACTGGAATTGAACCTGGAACCCTTCAGTCTGCAGGCTGATGCTCTATTCACTGAGCCAAACCAGTTAGGGCTAGTGATCTGCATTTTGAAACCACTCTTCAGTTAGTACTGAAGTAGGGTGTCCATGGACCATGATTTTGAAAAAACTTGACTTAGAGTAACACTCCCTGGCACACAGCCAGTAAAAAGTGAGTTCGTATTTGAATCCAGATCTGTCTCATTCCTGCTGTCCATACTTTCCTTCATGTTGCTCTGGATGAAGAAGGGTCATTACTTTTCTCACTTGCTTTATACATTCAATTTCACCAACTATTGGGCATCCTTATAATAAACACCAGGTTTCTGAAACTTAATTCTGTTTTTAAAAAGTTTAAATAATAACTGGTCTTTCTTGTCCAAAATAATATAAATATATACTGAACAAAATATCAAAGGATTCTTTAACCCTTTCTTCTTGCCTTTCCTTGGATAATTGCTATTCTCAGTTGGTATTACATTGCTCTTTTTAATGTGTGAATTGCTCACTGATCTGTAGCTTTTCAAAATATTAATTGATTGAGCACTTGGCATCAAGCTCCATTATAAACCTATTACTGAATTGACTTTGTAACCTTTATAAACCACCCTATGAGACATTATTGCTATCCTTCTTTATCAACTGAGGGCACAGACTTGGATATCTAAAAGCTGCTTGGTAAGGAGGCAAAATTTAGACCCAAGAGTCTGACTCCAGAACCTTTCTATGCTTCTTATGTGCCAGGCAGTGCAGTACTTTTATATATAGTATGTTACCTAAGTTTTACTATTACCTCTATGAAACATTATTTTGCACTTGGGGAGCAGAAAACCAGAGAAGCTAAGTCATTTTTCCAAAGAATATCTTATTTGGAATTCAAAGTTAGATTTGTCAGAATTCTAATTGGGTGAGCATTTTATTGCACCAAACTGCTTCTTGGGCAACTAGTAATGGATGAATTAGCCAGTGTGTTTCCCCTGCATTAATTCTTTGTCGGGCATCTGTGAATGGAGCCTGGAGAGGATGGGGACTCAGTTGAGAGGCAATTGGAACTACAAAACTATTTAGACCCTGTATATAAGTGGAATGTAGGCAGGTGAGGCATCAGTAGGCTTCTGGCCATTAGAGAGTTAGGAGCAAATGAGGGCACTGGGTTCTCAGGGATAAATGGGCACTAGAAGAAAGAAACAGATACTATACAATCTTCTTTATTTTGAAATATTTGCTTTGCCTTTGGTTATTTTGGTGAGTATCAGAAGCAAATACTAAAAGACTCAGATCTACTTCTTTCTTCCTCCAAAAATTCACCTGATAAATCTGACAAAAAATATTTACTTCTCTTGTTTTATTTAGTTTCTTTGGCATATATTCATTATTTGATAGAAACTTGATAATATTTTCTAAATAAATGAACAGATGAAGGAATATATTTATTAGTCAGGGATAATTCTTTTCTCTATGTATTACACTTTTCTAGGGGGTTTCTAGGCACCCTGGATTAAAAAGATGGGGATTTCAGTATCTTTACCAGGCAATATAGAAATATTTTAGATTATTAGGACTTCTGGCAGATATTGTAAAATCTGGATAATATTGTTAAGAAACTTACCATTGGAAATAAAAATTCTAGAAACCTTCAAGGTCTGTGAGTACAGTATTTGAATCCAAGCAGAAAGGAACTAATTTTGTAAACCCTAAAGAATAACTTTTGCATAGAATAAATATGATTTACTGTAATTTAAAAGAAGCTCTTAAGGCTTTGAAAATTTTAAAAATATATAATGATAGAAATGTGGAGAACACTGAAAATCTTTACAGAACTAATTTTTGAATTTACATAGAATATTTTCACTTTATGAATTTAGAAGTTTTAAAATATAGATTAGTTTGCTCCAAAATTATAAGTTTTGATGCAACATATTAATATGTAAAATAGAGGTTATTTATTCAATATTTATTAGTCAGGTATTCCACACTTTTTCTTAAGCATCAATTATGCATGTATACATTACTGTACATAATTTTTAGGGAATTTAATAATTTTTTTCTGTTAGAAGAACAATCGAAAAGATTGAAAAAAAATATAAAAGCATCTCCTAATGGGATTACTGGATCATATAATAGTTCTACTTTTCATATTTTTAGGAATTTTCATACTGTTTATTACAGTGGCTACAGCAATGCATACTCTGACCAGCAGTGTACCAGGGTTCCCTTTCTTTCAAATCCTTTGCAAACACTTGGGTATTTGTTTTGTTTTTGGTAAAAGCCCTACTATCAGGTGTGAGATGATACCTTATTGTAGTATTGCTTTGCATGTCCCTAAATGATTGGTGTTGATGAACATCTTTTCACATACCTGTTGTCCATTTTTATATCTTCTTTGGAGAAATAGGTTTTCAGTTCCTTTGCTTATTTTCAAATTAAGTGGTTGCCAGGGGCTGGGAGGAAGAGATAATAGGAAAATGTGGTAAAAAGGTACAAAGTTTAGTTGTATAAGATGAACGAATTCTAGAGATACACTATTCACTGTAAAGCCCATAATAAACAATCATGTATTATATGCTTAAAAATGTGCTCAGAGGATAGATCTTATGTTAAATGTTTTTATCATACAATAATATTAATGAATTAAAAAGGCAGGAGGAAATTTCTGAAGAGGATAGTTTAGGGCATAGATTGTGGTGATGGTTACATAGGTATATACTTATCTCCAAACTGATTAAATTGTATACATTATATATGCAGCTTTTTGTATGTCAATTATTCATCAATATTTTAAACAAAGTTTTTCTTTTTAAAAGACAACACCAAGTTGGCCATTCTGAATTCTTTGTGGTCTTATGGTGAGAACAACAGCATAATTTAATACCACTTTAAGATTGGAAAACAAAACAAAAAGAGCCTAGAATGAAAGAAGGCATAAATTCTTCTCTATTTTTTATGAAAAAAGAAACACTTTCTGGTACTTTCCTTTCAGAATTTGGGATTCAGAGAATTGGTATGATATATTTGGGACTTTTACTTAAATAATTTCCTATTAAATAAGTTTAACTATTTTTGAAGAACAGGTGGTATAGATCAGTGGTCGGCAAACTCATTAGTCAACAGATCCAAATATCAACAATACAACAATTGAAATTTTCTTTAAGAGCCAAATTTTTTAAACTTAAACTTCTTCTAATGCCACTTCTTTAAAATAGACTCGCCCAGGCCATGGTATTTTGTGGAAGAGCAATACTCAAGGGGCCAAAGAGCTGCAAGTGGCTTGTGACCACTAGTATAGACTAGAGGAAGAGATAAACACTGTATGTTAAACATTTTATTGATCAATTAAAATATAATTTAAAATGTTACTTCTACTATGGGAATTATGTGTATCTCTCTGTGATTGGAAATGACACAGAGAGAATCTGGGAAGTGGGATGAAAATTATTACCCAGAATTTAAATTGGACTCTTCCCATTAGGTGAGTTCTTTCCTTCATTTCTCTGTACACACACACACACACACACACACACACACACACACACACCAGGCAGATGTTTTCTTTTCTTATTTTTTTTTTTTTGTGTGTTTTTCCCCAAGATTTAAGGAAGCCAGTTTTTAGTTTAGTCTTGAATCATGTACTTCTGGGCATTTTGAAAAGTGCCCCTTCTGCCTATTTTTAAGATCAGGTTGGAAAAAGAAACATAGGCAGATGAGAATAAAGAAACCACCTGTGTGGCTTTGATGAAAAAGGCAGGTCATAAGTTAGCAGCACATTGATAAGAATTTAGTTATGAAAAAATGCATCCTTATATTTCAGCACTACTTTGTTGTGCTTTTCCTACTAGAGAATGGTTTCTGGGTGAATACATACCATCACCTCTGTAAATTAGTCTACTTGACATTGATTTTCCATCATGTTAACCTTGAATACCTGTGAAAGATTTATGTATGAGAATGTCCATCCTTTTTTTGGGAGTACTTTTGTTTCTTATGATAATCTTTCTCATAAATTGTGACTTGGATAAATTGTTATTTTCACCAAAAGTTAAAAAAGACTTCAGTGGAAAAACACACACCACCTACTGTTACTATAAATATATCTTTAAAGTAGTCACTTTAGAGCTGAAAGTATTCTTTTTAAAAAAAGATTGCATCATTAGTGCTTCGAATGGTGTTAAACTTACTTTTGCATTAGTTCACATATTAACAGAAAAATATTATGGCCAAGACTGAATGTAGAAACAATCCCATTTATCATGGAAGGTACATAATGAGAAATAACAAGCCTACAAATAGTTTTTGTATGTTCTTATACGTCCTACGCTGCCCTTGCATACCATCACTATCCCTCAGAAGTCTTAAGTGGGTGCAGGCTGTGTTCCTGACAATAGCAGGGTTGTAGTGGAAACTGTCTTCACCACCTAAGTTATGGGGCCAGATACAGTGAACACCATACAAGCAATCAGTGGGTCTGCCTGCCCTAAATTATGCCTGCTCATGTGACCCTATCATTATTCAACAGGATCTGTGCCCTTTGCCCTTTATCTCATTTCTACAGGATTTAGACAAGTGTCAGACCCTTGGAATGCTGCACAATGATGACCTTGATTCCCTGACTTCGCTGGGGGAAATTTTGAGTTTAAGTCTTGTGTTAAAATTATATGGAATGCTTCATAACTATGGGAGTCAGACTTCCTGAAACAAAAGAAGCCCTCGCCCTCTGTCAGAGATATCTGCCTTTATATTTGGCTCAGGCTTTCTGGTCTTAAGGATAGATGATGGATTTATAAAAACCAAAGACTCTTGTTTTTGTTGTTGCATTTGATACATGAGGACATTCAGATGATTCCTTTTTAGTTTTAAGTTTCAAGATATTATCTCTAAAGCTTTATCTTTCTAATTGTCAAATACAACATTTTCTGTAAACAAAACAAAACAGTTCTTGACAAATGATAGTAGAATAAAGATGGTGGGATATTTAGTGCTTGGTGGATGAACAAGTGGAAAGAGGATATATTTTGGAACCAAAAGGCAGCACTCCATGGCTGGTCCTAAGGTCCTTTGGGGGTAGAAGGGAAAGGGAAAGTAGTCTTTAATTACATCTAGTACTCATGAATTCTTTTTGGAGTCTCTTTCCAGATCTGTTCCCCCATCAGCCTCCCATTGAGCAACAGAAATTCCAGATGGTTCCTACCATATGCCAGAGCTCATTCTCTTAAGTAGGATAGATTGGTCATTGACAGAATAGGATGGAGTAGCCTTGGCCAAGTTAAGACAAAGTGAAAAGCAGTGGGCCACAGTTAACTTAGAGTTGCTCTACCATTCATATTTTTAATTGGGTGTATAAGTAACTTTCAGAGTCATTTTTCTGAAATTTCTCAAGTAATTTCATGGAAAGAATGCTACTTCTAGAGAATGTTGCACATTGATTCTAACTTTCTACACCTGGAACAGAGAGAAATCCTCTAAAACCTGTCATTACAGCTGAGGGTTGGTTAATGTGAACTCGCAGTTGTTATCTCTGGAGAGTGCATTAGGATTCATTATTTTGCTAGCTAAAATAATAGGTATAATTTCTGTTTCATGATAAAAGAAGAATTCTTTTATAAAAAATTTTAGGGCATATGTTTATTTTTTCTTATTTTAGCAGAATCTTGATACAAGAAGCACATTGATAGACTTGCTAAGACAGGAATGAAGATAGGATCAAACACCACATAATGCAAAAGTTTATTATCATTTCAAGTATATTGTATTGTATTGATTTGTCTTTATTTAATGATGGGAAACATGTGTTACTCATCTCTGAATTCCCACTACCCAAGAAGATATGGAACTTGGCAGGGAAAGAAAGGAGGAAAAATGAAAAGGTGAACAAGTAGATTTAAAGAATGGCAAAAGGAAAGCTGGCACTGAAGGGAACAAGAGCAATGCTTCTACTCTTCATTCTATTATTTTCCTCTGATGGTTATTGGGTTTTACCTGTAGTGGGTGTGCACCCTGGAACATGCATTCTTTGGTGTTGTTTTTGAGCACTTATTTTATGATAGGTATTGTTCCAGGTGTTGAGCAAATAAAAGTGAGACTGGAGCTATGGTCTTTGTTCTCATAGCACTTATAATAGTTAGGCTATCTGTGATTTGTGAGAAATTGCCTGTATATTTGGAGTGGGTCAGGCAATTAAATCAAAATATATTCTCAGGGAGTATGTGTTAAGACCAAAGGGAAATTTTAAATTCCATGCAATTGTTATAATTTAACTGAAAGGAATTGTCATAATTTAACTGAAAAGTATATTCAAAAGAGGGCTAATATTAATGCTTTTATGTGCATATGATTACTATGCCAATGAGAGAAAACATTTTTTGAATCAATTTAATTGTTTTGTACAATTAGGCTCAATAGCCAAACCTTGATAGAATAGGCTATAGGTTGGAAGACATAAAAGCCATTTGTATAGAACTCAGAGATGCTTGAATGCAATAATTTATCTTGCTTTTAAAGTCATAGTAAAGTCATAAACCCCAAAATGTATGCTAAACCTAGAACATTCTCTATATTTTTCATTCTTTTTTGCATATTTTAAAGTATCAGAGATTACACTGAAATATGTCATTTTTCTCATCTGTTTAACCTGATTATTCATTTTGTAATAGTTGCTAATAAACTCTGGAATTTGAAGGTGTGTAGGGAGCTAAACTCAACAGACTTTAGCAACATTTACTTAACATCTTTATCTTTGATGTCACAATAAGAACTAGGGGTTTAAAAATAGATGTTTTCTTCACTTAAAGTGACAGTGAGAAAGACATAATTACACCGAGACCAACCCAATGATATTTGCCTCCTTACATACAATAATATGTATTCAGTTATAATAATGTACTAGAGTCCTAGTGCATGACATTCGTGCACGTAGGGCGAGGGTTCCCTTAGCCCAGCCTGCATCCTCTGCAATTTGGGACCCCTACACCTTTTTTTTTTTAATCTAGCTAACCTCTTCACATTTAAAAAAATTAACTGAAGTATCACCTACTCCAGGAAATCCTCTTTGAACAAATGTCTTTACAATCTGTATTAAGTATTTTCATAGTATATCATTCTTTTTATTTAATAGCTACTTAGAATGAATGCAATGTGGTTTTCACTCTTGTATCTGAAATTTTTCTTCTTGCTCTTATAATAGCAAAGCTTATCCAATTTACATTTGCCCTTCAAGGGCTTATATTTGATTCAGTTTCTAGTTGGCTCCTTGCTTTTTTTTTAAGCAATAAATTCGGATTGTGATAGTAAGCTTCACTTGTAATCAAGCTTGTAGGTCTCCTATCTGAATATTTCTATAATATCTATCACTTTAGCATACCAGAGATTGTATTCATTTATAGAAAATATAAATGTCATTTGATCATTTGATCTTCTAATAATATTTTATAGCAAGATATATTATTCTAGTAATTTATTACAAAGCTGAGGCATACAGAAATAAATCACATTGAACAACAAAGAATTACTCAAATATCAAAGCATAGTACACTTATGGCCTCCCTTGTCCTATGCCTCAGATATCATAGCATTGTATACAGTACACATGGAACTTAGCTTTCTTTAAAATAGGAGGGGATGCCATACTCATGAAGCAGCTACCTCCACACATATTTTTTAAAATTTAATTCACAGCGCATGATCTTTGTACTAATTATTGGAAAAATCATCTTGGCAATTGCCTCTGTTCCTCTCTGTATTGTTGCCTTACCTTCTGATGTTATTGCTGCACTTTTATCATCCACTCACTCTAATAAGATTGTGAATTTTTTAAGGGCAGAGATCATGACTTGAGCTTGTGTTTCTCTGTCATGGTGCCTAGATAAATACTCAAATGCCATCCAGTCCAAATGACTGTAATGAGAGAGGCCCACCATTGCTGGAGACCTCTGAGTTTTATTAAAGGGGCCTCACTTGTTCTGCACCTTTACAGAGGGATGAGTAGAGGTGAAGGAAATTTGAGGAAACCCAGACAGAATTTTTCTCCTAAAAGATTTTTGCTAAGCTGGCGCCTGGGACACCTGGCATTTGTCCAATTAAAATACAGACACATAGCAATAGCAAAGGCACTGGTCCCCTACTACTAATGTGTAGGGATCAAACCCCAGTTTGCAGGAACTCATCTCCAAAGTCAGGACCAGTCTGCTGGGTAGACCTGGGCTGGTGCTCCTAACTCTGGGGAGGGGAAGACTTCCTGTGGCTGCAGGCTAGAGCCCCTGGACTCCGTGCCACGCACCCGAACAGGTCCCTAGCGCAGATTGGTCAGTGGAGTAGCTTCTTCGCCTAGTATTGCGGGGCAATATGGCCAGGTCTGTTCGCCCCATGATCCTGGGGTGGCTGGGCCTGGCCTGTTTGCCCATGATTGTGGGGCGACTCAGCCTAGGTCCTTGGCCCTGTGATCATGGGATGGCTAGGCCTGACCTGTTCTCCCAGCGATTGCAGGGCAGGTTGGCCTGGGCCCATTGCTTTCCACCAGCTGCAGCTTGCCAATCTCCTATGGCCTGGGGGGAGCCAACCAGTCAAGCCCACAGCATGTGGCAGCAGGCCTTGAATGTGGTCATGGCAACCCAGCACCGACTTCCAGTTGGCCAGCCTTGGGTCCTGCTCAGTTGTTAGAAGTTACAACCCTTATTATTAGGATTTGAGTGCTCTATTATGAAAATTTACAGGGTTATCATTGGAGAGTGAAAGAGATTCACACAGGGAAGTAGTAAATCCAGTGGTGGGATTGGAAATGGCTTGCTAGCAGAGCTAAAACTTAGGTTGATTCTGACAGATGAGTGGATAGTACTGATGTTGTTGGATCATGACCATACCTTGGGAACTACTGTTCTGTAAAACAAGGTAAAAGAGAGAGCAGATGCAAGATTATGGAACAGGCCTAAAGTTATCACACTTCAATTCTGCCTCCATTTTATTGTCTACACTTCAGTCACATGGCTTCATCTAACTGCAAAGGAAGCTGGCAAAGATGGTCTGACCCAGGAGGAGAAGGAAAGTGATTGGTTTACAATCTCACAGACACTGCCACAGGAAGCATGGTTATCTTATAGCTAGGAAAGTAGTCAGGACTAGAAAAGACAACTTATGAAAGGCTAATCTGGGGGCCAGATCCTTAAGCATAGCAATGTGTATTGTTTCCTGAAATAAAATATAAGATTATGTTAAACAATTTCTTTAAAAGTTACATGTGTCACTGATTATGGTACTTGAAATTTAAGCAGAAATATTTATTTGATGTATTTAATTTGTGCCAAATTACTGCTAAGCCTCAGTAATACTTTGGAATACATAAAATATTTTCTGTTTTAGTAAAAATTTTATGATTCTTTCTTCTGAAGTTGGAAGGAAACCCTTTGTGAAAGAGAAAATTAAGAATAATGATTTTAAGTTGTCCAATGAGCTCTATAGGCATGCCAAGTTAATAGACAATAGTACAAGTAATAAAAATATTCACATTTATTGGGCATGTAACAGACACTTTGCATTATGTGGTGGGAATTGGGACGATGGCTAATTAATATTGTATAAGCAGGTCAGATAATTTAACCCTCACAAAAACCCTATGAGTAAAGCAGGTCATTATTATTATCCTCATTTCAAGGATTAGAGAACTGAGCTCAAGAGAGGTAAAGTTGATGGTCCACATAGCCAATAACTAGCAGAGCTGGGATTCACATCCTAATATTCTGACTTCAGAGACCAAGGTCATATCTTGATTCTCTCTATCTCTGAACTAGAGCCAAAGTTAAGGGACAGGGGGAAAGTGCAGGGAACTCACCTGTACATCTGCCATAAAGTAGGATTGCCATAGTTCTTTGGGATATAAGCAATACCTTGTGATCGTAACACTTGGTTTGTTAACCAATGGCAGAATTTATTAATCATGCCCTCTTTTGATGTTTAAAAAACTATTTGTTTCTTCAGGTGCTGTACCTGTCCTGGAATAGGTAGTAACTTAAGCAGCTCCCAAATTTCTAGAACTGCAGAGCAAATCACTGGAAAAGAGAAGATGATCCTTGTTTTGATTACATGTCTGAACAATTTATTTTCCTCCTGCAGATAGGACTGTCCTTGTGGATACAGACCTTCCATTCCTCAAAGGCCTCTATGTGGTGGGGACTTTAGAGTTCCCCGTGGACAGAAGCAATGTTCTGAGTGTGGCCTGCATGGTCATTGCAGGTGGGGAGCTGAAAGTTGGTGAGTAAAGGGCACAAGGATTGGGAACATATGGGAATTAAGCCCTCTGAGAAAGGCCTTGGGAAATGATGCATCATACAGCTGGTTGCTTAATGGAGTTTGGGGATCGAGGAAAGGACCCAGTTTACCAGCAAAATTTTTCCTTGGCAAGCTCTTGACACAGACGAGTAACATTTATTGGTCATTCTCTCATGTCCAACCACTGACATCAGGCTCTGTTTCTGGTCCCAGAGTCCCCATGCTGGTGCTCATTCAGGGACTCTTTTTGCCTTCTCCAGGCCACAGATCCATTCTCGCTTTGGTTCTTTGTAGGAGAATTTACCTGTAACTCGCTTTTTCAGAAGATCTCATAGGATGGATTTGTTATCCTCTGCTCAACTCACAGTAAAATTTCAATCGCTAGCCTGGTGCAGATCCTTAGGAAACGAACTTGAAACAAAGCTTATGTGTTGATGCTTTACTGGGGCAGCTGGCAGTGGAGTGGGAATAAAAGGAAAAGAATGAAGGAGAAAAGAGGGAAAATCAAACGCAAATTGGCCACAGCTTCTCAAGGGAACAAGACTGTTTGCTTGGCTGTGTGATATGCCTTAAGAGAAGCCTCTGTGAAACCACCACTTTTCAGAACAACAGGGAAGAAAGCTGGGGAGAAGGCAAATGACTCATCTGGTCCACAGACAACAAATGAACTTCTGTCTTTCTTCACTATGTTTTGTGGCTGCCCATGCAGCCGGTAGAGAGCCCAGACACTGGGAAGCTCCTTTAGCTGGGAAGTGAGGCATGCTACTGAGAATGAGGAGCAGACAGGATGGAAAGGATCTGGGTAGTGTATTACCCAGGATGGATAGATTGGCTTTCTTAAAACAAACAAACAAAACAACATGAGCTGCTACAGGTAAACTGTATGCTTGGAATTGTTGTAGGCAATAAGAGTACAGAAATGAAAATATATGTGCTCTGGCCCCAAAGGAGCTGCTTTTGAACTTGGTGGGGAATTCTACTTTGCTCTCCAACAGATTAAAAGAGAATTCCCAGAAGCAATAATACCTTATCCCTGAGAAATAAATCTCTGAGGGTGAGGAAGTATTTAGATACGTTGTTCGGTAATATCCAGATTTTAAAATTTGGGGCAGGAATGCATTCTAGACATAATTACCAAATCCTAATAACTCTAAGAGTATTCCTGAAAAATTGTGATTAAGCATCTTCTAGTGACAAAAATAAATAAATAGATAAATAAATAATAAAATCAAAACCTTTTGAGAAAGTCTGCTCCTACTTTTTAAAATCCCATTAGAATTATGTTCCTTCTAATAAGTCAAATACTGTCTACCTCTAATTTCTGTTGGTTCAAGTTCTTACTTGATCCCTGTAAGATGAGTGTCAAATTCCCTTCACTTCAATGGTCCTTTATTCACATTTTCTTGAATCTTCTGTTTTTCAGGTTCTTCAGTTTCTATTATTTTAACCATGGCTAAATAATAGTTACTTTAATCATTATTATTATTTAGTTATAGTGTTTTAAAATAATTTTTATGTTTTTTAGTCTATTGTACAATACTAGAAAATACAGAAGAGCAATAGAAAACTTCATATAAAAGAAATCAAGTATTCACTCTTATTCCCAAATGTAAAGATGATCATAGTAAACATTTTATAGTCTTGTCTTGAATTTTTTCTACATGTGCACAAATACATGCACACACACACACACAAACACACATACAGACACACACACACACTCTTTAACGGTATACAGTTTTTTAATATTTTTGATCCTATGTTAACACTGTGAAAAATTTCCCAACCTGTTCTATTTCTAAGGCATATCTTTTAAATTTGTTGGGATAACTTGGGTTAATAGCATCACATAAATTTCAGGTGTACGCCTTTATAATACAACTTTATAATTCAACTATATAACTCTATCGTGTGCTTGCCACCTGAAGTCAAATCTCCTGTGTCACCTTGGATTGACACCCCTTTATCCTTTTTATCTCACCCCAGTCCCCTCCCACTCTGGTAACCACCATTATGTTATTTATATCTATGACTTTGGGTTTTTATTTGTTTATTTTATTCAGTTATTGCTTTTTGTTTTATATCCCGCATATGAGTGAAATCATATGGTTTTTGTCCTTTTCCATCTGACTTATTTGACTTAGGATAATATGCTCAAGAGTTATCCATGTTGTTGCAAATGGAAATTTTTTTTTTGTGTGTGTGGCTGAGAAGTATTTCAATATATATGTATCACATCTTTATCCAATCATCCAATGGAGGATACTTGTGTTGTTTCTATGTCTTGACTATTGTAAATGATGTGCCAGTGAACATAGGAGATTTGATGTTCATGTTTTAATTGTAAGAAGACTGAATGTATTATAAGAAAAAGGAATTGAGTTGAAAGACAGATTTATATATGACCATTCATTTATGCATATACTAGCCAGTCACACAGCACATTATCAGAAGCCAGATTTCTTAAAAATGTGTAAGACCAAGAAGCTTCATGGGCCATCACTTTTCTATAAATTGTACAATCCAGACATTCCAATTCCCTACCATTTTCTGGAGGCATAAGACTCATCCACAAATAAATGCCTTTTCAGATCTATTCATTTATCTTTGAACCTCTCCAGGTTGGAAGTGATGATGCTTGCAATTCTGTTTTTAGCAGTTTGTCTCAACTACTTCATTGAGGTATCTCTTGAGAGTTAGGTTCACAATTTCTGATTCTATATATCAACCTCTCCCATGGCACCAGGCTCATGGTAGGCAGTGAACAAACAGATGATGAATGAAAGAATGGACACACAGTGAAATACTTTAAGCTCATCTTAAGTGTTTCATCAAACTAATGAGATAACCACTGAACAAAGAATGATATTGAATTTGGCATTTGTGACACAGCTGCAGCCCTCTAAGCAAACCTTTGATCTTAAATCTCCCTTTTAATCCTAGAATTATTATTATACTCTACTAAAAGTCAATTGATACCTTTACTAGCACCAGCTGCCTTAAATGCAGGACCACCAAGAAATATAATTCCACAATGTTGGGACTTAGATCAAAATGCATCAGAGAGTAGACATACTCTGGCAGTGTTCCGTACCAATGTCCACATCTATTAAGTTCACTTACTAACTAGTGTTATTATCTATTTCATGTTAGGATTTCTTTGGGATGTGGTAGAATTGGACAGATGGGTTGAAAGTCTTCCTTGAGGCCTAATACACATAGAATTGAGCAGATGGGTTCCAATAATCAAACTTTAGGCCTGACAAAGCAAAGAGAAAAAGAATACAGCATTGTCTAGTAACAGATAAAAATATAGATAGGAATGGAAAAATTTCAAAGTAATATTTTATATGTACAAATCAACACTGGACAGTGGCACAATGGCACTTCCTTTCCAAAGTACAGATTTTCAGGCAACAAGGTTTTATTTAAATGATAACTTCAAAAATGAAAAAAAGACTAATCATAGCAATGGAAAGTGTGAACTTGAAATAAATTTTCTAGTAACAAAAACAAGGCTCAGTTTTATTTTAATATTTCTATCAGTTCCCTGTATAGTTATATTACAAAATATTAAACAAATGAGCAAAAGGTATTAATCTGGGAGGAAAAGATTAGAATCCAAAAGTATTCCACAATACGGGGAATATAGATGAAATGATAAATATAGAGATAAGTAAAAAAATATTGTACTTACAAAACAGAGAACCCAGAAATTAACCCAAGCCATTAAGCTCAATTAATATTTGACAGAGGAGGCAAGAGCATATAATGGAGTCAAGACAGTCTCTTCAATAAATGTTGGGAAGATTGGACAGATAACATGCAAAAAATTAAGCTAGACTAGCCCTAACCAGTTTGGCTTAGTAGATAGAGAGTCGGCCTGCAGACTGAAGGATCCCAGATTTGATTCTGGTCAAGAGCATGTACCTAGATTGGAGGCACATCCCCAGTAGAAGGTGTGTGGGAGGCAACTGATCATGTCTCTCTTTCATCGATGTTTCTAACTCTCACTCCCTCTCCCTTCTTCTCTGTGAACAATCAATAAAATATATTAAAAAAAATAAACTAGACCACTAACTTATACCATACAGAAAAATAAATTCAAAGTGGATAAAAGACTTAAACATAAGACAGGAAACCATAAAAATCATGGAAGAATCCATAGACAGCAAAATATCAGACATATGTCATAGCAATATGTATAATGACACATCTCCTAGGACAATGGAAATGAAGGAGAAAATAAATAAGTGGGACTACATAAAAATCTTCTGCACAGCAAAACAAACCATTAACAAAATAGCAAGAAAGTCCACTGCATGGGAGAACATATTGCCAATGTGACATCCGCTAAGGGTTTAATCTCCAAAATTTATAAGGAATTCATACAACTTAACAAAAGGAAAATAAACAATCCCCCCCCACCACCAAAAAAAATGGGCAAAGAATCTAAATAGAGACTTCTTGAAAGTGGACATACAGAAGGACAAGAGACATATGAAAAAAAAAATGCTCAACATCATTAATCATCTGAGAGATATAAATCAAAACAACATGACACCATCTCACAATTGTCAGAATGGGTATCATTGATAAATCAACAAACAACAAGTGCTGGTGAGGATGTGAGAAAAAGGAACTCTCATACACTACTGGTGGGAATGCAAACTGGTGCAGCCACTGTGAAAAACAGTATGGAGTTACCTCAAAAAAATTAAAAATGTAACTCCTATTTGATCCTGAGAAATCAGAAACACCAATCACAAAGGATATATGCACCCCTATATTTATAGCAACACAATTTACAATAGCTAATATTTGGAAACAGCTTAAGTGTACATCAGCAGATGAGTGGATTAAAAACTGTGGTACATCTACACAATGGAATACTATGCTGCAGTAAAAAGGAAGGAACTCCTATCATTTGCAACAGCATGGATGGACCTGGAGAGCATTATGCTAAGTGAAATAAGAGAAAGATAAGTATCACCTGATCTCACTCATTTGTGGAATATAATTAACAACATAAACTGATGAACAAAAACAGATCCAGAGACGAGAAGCATCAATTGGAAGCTCAAACTTCAGAGGGAAGGTAGGGGAGTGTGCGGTAAGGGGTAGAGATCAACCAAAAGACTTGTATGCATGCATATAAGCCTAACCAATGGATACTGACACCAGGGGGGTG
Source organism: Lasiurus borealis (assembly GCA_004026805.1). NCBI lineage: Eukaryota > Metazoa > Chordata > Mammalia > Chiroptera > Vespertilionidae > Lasiurus > Lasiurus borealis. Next base: position 4,092 of record PVJN01012956.1, on the reverse strand, counting down.
AGCAAATGAGCTGAGGGTGGGGAGGGATATTGGGGGGGATTAGGACACATATATAATACCTTATTCAATAAAGAAAGAAAACAAACATCTGTGAGGAAGGATTTATAGTGTTAATATATAAATGACTACAGTGTTTTTGCTTCTGTATGAAATGAACAAAATGAGGGTAAAAACATATTGGAAAAGTGGTTATCTTGTACAAACTCAAGTATTTTCAATTTTTAAACTGTCTAGGAGAGAAAAACTGATAAAAATGCCTGCCTCAAATCCTGTACAATAGATATTGATTAAATGTTTGTATTTCTTTGCTCATGAATAGTTGTCTGCACTCATCTTTTTCATTAGTGTCTCTTTTTAGATAAGCCATCATTTTTATGCTTTTTAACATATGTTCCTTGCTATCTTTGATATCAGTAAAATTAACATGTTACTGATCCAAATGTTCAACTTGGAGAGTGTTTTAATCTCATACTTTTAAAACTGCAAATAGGAAATTCTCTTGTGATAGCTTGTTGAAGGATTTCAGAGAAAGATAATCACTAAAAATTAATTTGTGTCTTTAGAGCTAAGTAGAACACTTTTTGATCCCTAAACAGCAATGCCTTCCCCACAAATCAATGTCCCTGAGGACTCATCAGCTCAGTGTTTCTGTGGCCTGTTACAACCAAGTCATGTGATGTGCTGCCCAGTCCCTTGGTAATTAGCTAGGAACTGGGTTTTTATCCTAAAACTTGTCACATATTGTTTTGCAGAGCCAGTGATGGGTATTTGTCAGTCTATCTGACATTTGTAGCTAGGAGCCTAAGGTCATCATTAGCACATGACTTTGATTGTCAGGAAATGAAGTACTAGGTGTAATGGAAGTTTCTTTCACCGCTTCCATGATAGGGACTTTCTCCATCCTAAAGAAGAAGAAAAATCCATACACAGTTTATTGCCTTCCAAACTGATAATTCTGTAAAACTCACTGGGTGATTAAGTAATAAGGAGACAAACCAGAGAAAAGTGTAGATTAAAATATAACCTCCAGCCTAAAGCCGCAATATCAGACTTATTGAGTAGCCAGAGAGAATCTTGTATCTTGTGGTGATGTTTGTTTAAAAATAATATATTAAGTTAAAAAAACACACAAAAAATATGTTTTTCAAGTTTAACAACAATTAGAAAATACCTATGTATTTAATGTGTAAATACAAGTATATATAGATATTTGCAAATAAATGGCTTATAAATGGGTATCATCAGCTAATAAATCAGTTTCTGTTGGCACTGACAGTTCTCCAATCAAATCATTCGTTAGCTAAAAAAATTAAACATTGACATCAAAGGGGTGTGACTTTTAAATATTGTACTTCTTCAATAATAAGTGAAAAAGTGTAAAAGCTTTGTTTTTCTAGCTTCACTAAACAGTGAATTTCATTTCTGTGAGTCACTAAGAAGACTGGTATATAATAGTCAAGTAATACATATTTCAAAAATAAGATTAAGTATATAAATATCTGTTTATTTTCTCATGGATATTAGTTCTCTGACATATTATCATTTATATCCCCCCCCCCTCTCTCTCTCTCTATATATATATATATATATATACATATGTATATATATATCCTATCTAATAAAAGTAATATGCAAATTGATTGTCACTCCATCACAAAAAATGGCTGCCCCCATGTGGTCACAAGATGACCTGCAGGAGAGGGCAGTTTTAGGTAATCAGGCCAGCACTGGAGGGCAGTTAGGGGTGACTGGGCCAGCAGAGGATGGCAGTTGGGGGAGACCAGGCCAGCAAGGGAGGATATTTGGGAGGGACCAGGCCTGTAAGGGAGGATAGTTGGGGGAGGACCCAGGCTGCAGGGGAGGGCAGTTGAGGGAGACCAAGCTGGCAGAGGAGGGAAGTTGGGGGGTACCAGGCCTGCAGGAAAGGAGATAGTTGTGGGGGGACTAGGCCTGCAAGGGAGAGCAGTTGGGGGGTACCAGGCTGGCAAGGGAGGGCAGTTAGGGGTGACCAGGCCAGCAGTGGGTGGTGAGCAGTTAGGCATCAATCAGGCTTGAAGGCAGAAGTGGTTAGGGGCAATCAGGCAAACAGGCAGGCGAGCAGTTGGGAGCCAGAAGTAATGGATTATAAGAGGCCAGTCAGACATCCCTCAAGGGTTCCAGATTAGAGAGGGTACAGGCTGGGATGAGGGACATACCCTCCCCATGCACAAATTTCATGCACTGGGCCTCTAGTATATATGTATATATAAAGCAAAACATTGATACAAGAAATAATTTTGTCTTATTAGGCTACCAAACATTTTACATTAATCAATTTTACTTTAATATTTTAATATTTTCTAAATTAGTGTTTTCCAAACTATATTTTGGGCTCTTGAACTTCCATTGCAATAACATAAAATTTCTTAGAAATTTATTATTTTCAAATTGCTAAACGGTTAATTATATAATACATAAATAATTGTTAAAAGTTATTTTTGCATGAAAAAAACTAAATAATTTTAAGCCAACAGGTGAATAAGGTAGTGAATGGATAATTTGTTTTGTTGATTATTAAACTCTTGTAAGAGTGTTTGAGTTTGAAAAGAATTTAATTTTCTTCCTTGCTGTTCCTTGGATTGGACATTCAAATAAGTGATCACCTAATACTTACTTTTGAAATGTCTAATTTTTAGCACATTAGGAATAGGACATTACTTACTAAGAAGAACTTGCCTTCTTTTTCTTCATTTCCAAAGTAAACTTTAGAATGTTTTATTTATTCATTGTCACTACTACTATTTTTAAAATATTATCATTACTGCGAGCCAACTTTAAAAAAATTAAATTGATTGAGAGAGAAAGAAATATATATAGAGAGAAACATCAATATGAGGAAAAACAGTGGTCTGTATTGGAGATTGAACCCACCACCTTTTGATGTATAGGATGGTGATATTCCAACCAACTGAGCCACACTAGTCTGGGCTAAGATCCAGCATTTAAAAAAATAGATATTAGCTAAGTGAAATAAGCCAGTCAGAGAAAGATCAGTATCACCTGATCTCACTCATTTGTGGAATATAATGAACAACATAAACTGATGAACAAAAACAGTTTCTGAGACAGAGAAACATTGATCAGACCATCAAACCTTGAAGAAAAGGTAGGGGAGGGTGGGGTTAAGGGGGAGAGATCAACCAAAGGACTTGTATGCATGCATATGGGCCTAACCAATGGACACAGATAACAGGGGGTGAGGGCATGAGTGGAGGGGGATATTGGGGAAATAAGGACACATATGTAACACATTAATCAATAAAGAAATTTATTAAAAAGTATTATATGCAGACACTGTGCCATGTATCATTTGACATGTACTAAATTATTTAACTCTCACACACAAAAAAATGAATGCTACTATTGTGCCTATTTTATAGTGGCAGAAACTGAGGTTTACAGAAATGAATTTGCTCTCTTATCCTTTTATGATGAAATATTTGTTTTACATTGTTTTATATGTTTTGGAATGTATTTTTTGTTTGTTGCATATATTACAAATATTTTTGTATACTCTATTGATTATTCTTCTTGCTTTCTTTTTTTGTTTTATTTTTATTTTTAATTTTTATTAATTTTTTATACATATCTCCCCATTGCCCCTCCTCCCTCCCAGGCATACCTCAACCCCCCAGTGTCTATGTTCATTGGTTATGCTTATATGCATGCATACAAGTCCTTTGATTGCTCTCTTATCTACCTCACCTAACTTTAATCTTCCTGCTTTAATTTCACAGTCTGTTTGAAGCTTTACTGTCTCTGTATCTATCCTTTTGTCCATCAGTTTATAATGTTCTTTATTATCCACAAATGAGTGAGATCATGTGATGCTTCTCCTTCATTGACTGGCTTATTTCACTAAGCATAAGGCTCTCCAGTTCCAACCAGGCTGCTGCAAATGGTAAGAATCCCTTCTTTTTAATGGCCGCATAGAATTCATTGTGTAGATGTACCACAGTTTTCTGATCCACTCAGCTGCTGATGGGCACCTAGGCTGTTTCCAAATTGTAGCTATTGTAAATTGTGCTGCTATGAACATAGGGGTGCATAAAT
>PVJN01012955.1:0-50000 GCA_004026805.1 Lasiurus borealis | reverse complement strand
CTGTAGACGGGGCACGGCTCGGACGAGGGCTCCTTGCCCATGGGGAGGTAGAAGACCTGGTTAGCGTAGGGCTCCGGGGTGGTGCCCTGAGCTAGGGGGGCATTCTGGCCCTGCTGGGCCTTCAGTCTCCTTGTGAGGTAGCGGTACAGCAGGTGCACCAGCTCCAGCAGGTTGAGCAGCAGGGAGATGAACCCGACCACCTGCATGAAGATGATAAAGATAGTCTTCTCGGTGGGGCGAGAGACATAGCAATCCACCATGTGGGGGCAGGGTGAGCGGTGGCACACGTACACGGGTGCCATGGTCCAGCCGTAGAGACGCCACTGGCCGTACAGGAAGCCTGCCTCTAGGATGCTCTTGCAGATCACACTGACCACGTAGGTGCCCATCAGCGCCCCTCGGATCCGCATGCGACCATCTTCGGCCACTGAGATCTTGGCCATCTGACGCTCTATGGCTGCCAACGTCCTTTCCACGCAGGGGTCCTTGTGCGGCAGTGCCCGCAGCTCCTCCTCCTTCTGCCGCAGCCGCTCCTCCCGCCGAGACAGGTGGATGACGTGGGCCAGGTAGATGAGGGTGGGCGTGCTGACAAAGAGGAACTGCAGCACCCAGTAGCGGATGTGGGAGATGGGGAAGGCCTGGTCATAGCAGACGTTGGTGCAGCCTGGCTGGGCCGTATTGCACTGGAAATCCGACTGCTCGTCCCCCCACACGGACTCGCCAGCCAGGCCCAGGATGAGGATGCGGAAGATGAAGAGCACAGTCAGCCAGATCTTGCCCACCACAGTGGAGTGCTGCTGGACCTGGTCCAGCAACTTTTCCAGGAAGCCCCAGTCACCCATGGCTCCTGGGCTTCTGTCTGCAGGGAGACAGAAAACACTGTCAGCAGCGCATCCTTGTCCGCTGGCCTAGCAACCAGCCCGCAGCGAGGCGGGCCATGCCCCGTGATCTACCGGGAAACTGAGGCTCAGGGCGGGGAAGGGGCTGGCCTGAGGGCTCACACCCAGCAGCAGGGTGGTCAGGACTGGAAGCAGATCTTTGGACGATGGCTGCTAAGCTCTGGCCAAGGTCCTGTCTAGTCACACATCCCTGACCCCCTCTTGTTCCCAGCCGGAGTCCCTGGATGACCACAGCCCCCAAAAGATTCAGCTCAGAGATTCTCTGAGCCTATGGGAACAGAGAATTTGAGGAACGTATCCAAGGTCACACGGCTGTGCCATGTCCCTCGTCCCTTTTGTCCAGGACAGGCTGTCCCCAGACCGTGGAAGGGGGCGGTGGTGCTGTCTTCAGCTTCTCAGCGTGCCCAAAGCCTCGGGTCCCTACTCCCTTCCTCTGATCTCATTCTCACTTCAGAGTTTGTGGCAGGAGGGGTGTTAGACAGCATCCTGCATGGGCTCCACCTGCCAGCCATCGGGACCTGCACTTAAGTTTGGACGCTGGACCCTGTCCCCTTCCTCCATCCCAAGACCATCCTCTCCTCTCTTCCCTCCACCCCCACATACACACACACACTATTGCTGCCAAATTGTCATAGCAGGGGAGCGGCCCAGGCCACACGGTTCCCAGGACATCCTGGGGCAGGGGAGGTAGGGGAAGGAGGAGCAAGGGGAACGGGACCTGGGTTCCAATCCTGACTCCCTCTTACAAACTGAGACACCTCGCCTGAGGGGACAACCTCTTGGCGCCTCCCTGGTAAAATGGAAATGATACCACTCTCGCCTCCTGTGGTGATAAGGATACAAGGAGAGAAGAGAGGAACCTCGCTGAGCACAAAGCCGGGCAGACTGGATGGATGGTTTGTAGCCGACCGCCCTCGCTCCCCGCCACCCCCAGCTCCCCCGAGCACAACTCACCGCCTGCCTGCCAGGCGGCCCAGGTGTCGGTGGGGACGCGCGGTGGCCCGAGCGGCGCCCCGGAGCCCTGCTGGGACCTCGCCTAGAGGCCGGGGCGCCTTAAATAGCGCCGGGGGGCGGGGCAGGAAACGGGGCGGGAGGGCCTCGGGCTCTTTCTCAGAGCCGGGATGGGGGGGTCAGAGGGGTGGGACGGGAGGTGCGGACTCTCCCACACCACTCCCCGGGAAGGGAAGGGTCGGGGGATCCGGCTTTGGGGTTGGGGTGAAGGGGCTCTCTCCTCCTCCAGCTAACGGTGTTCAGGCGGTCACCCTCCTGGCCGCAGTTTCCTTGGTGATGGAACAGGAGTTTTCTCCCAAGACAAGTTTTTCAGGGCGGGGCGGAGCGCGGGTAGCTTTTGAAAGTACTACAGCAAGAATTTGCTGATCCCCCCCCAACTGGCCTGGGGGTGGGGTGGGGTGAGGGTGGGCAGGTGGGAATGGAGACCCGGGGAGTGTGGAGCTGACTGTTCTAAGATGTGGTTGGTGCCAGATCCTATATACCTAGATGCCAGACCCCACCCCAGGGAGACAGCTTCTCTCTCTCTCTCTTTTTTTTTTAAAATGTATTTTATTGATTTTTTTTACAGAGAGGAAGGGAGAGAGAGAGAAAGTCAGAAACATCGATGAGAGAGAGACATCAATCAGCCGCCTCTTGCACACCCCACAGTGGAGATGTGCCCGCAAGCAAGGCACATGCCCCCGCCCGGAATCGAACCTGGGACCCCCCCAGTCCACAGGCCTACGCTCTATCCACTGAGCAAACCGGTCTCCGCGAGACAGCTTCTCTTAAACCTGCACCTCCCCCGCCCCAGGCTGGTCGACCCCGCCCCTGTGCTCCACACCTGCTGGTTCCAGGAACAGGCTGGGGCCCAGCCTCCACAAACATGCCCTCGGCAGGCTTTCCCCCTGGTCTGGGGTGGGGCATGCCCCAGCGCCGGGACCCATCCTGACCTGCGCGACATGACAGTTGAGCATTTGCCACGAGGGCTGGAGGATGCCCACACCCCCCTTCCCACATGAGGTGCCTCCTCTCGAGTAATGTTCCCATAATTATTACGTTCCCTTAATAAACTCCTGATGTAATTAATGCTGGAGTTGTGAGCCTCTTCAGGCTCCGAGCCTGGGTAACGGGCCTCCACTCCGAGGGCCTGTTGTCCTTGGTGAGAAGAAGGGAGACCACGCATTTGTTATGCAGCCATGGTGCCCCCTTGCCTCTTCCCTCTCCCTCTCCCCCTGCTGTCCCTCCTTCCCCCCACACTGGGCCAGGACAGGCAATAAGGGCTCATTAGGACATTTAGGACATGGGGAACCACCGTGCCTCCCTAGAGTCTATGATGGAGCCTGTGTCTCAACCGAGCCTGTATCCTTGCAGAATTCCCAAACATCCCCACTATTCAACCAAAAGTCACCAACACTCCCACGCACCACTTGACAACTGGGGAAGGGGGACTTCCTGGACCTTTAGTTTGGATCCCAATCTTCGTGGCGCTAAATGGGAGGGTGGGACAGCCAGAGCCCAGGATGGCTCATTCCGGCTTCATTCTGTTGCTGAGTATTAATGAGGGTCTGCTGTGGCACCGAGCGAGATGCGACCTAACCAGCCAGATGTGATCTCTGGCCACCGGCTCTCACCCAAGCTGGAGCAGGAGATGGGAAGGGAGCATATCAGCTCTTGGGATACCAGTAAAATGGGAAATGTGCAAAGTTCCCCTGAGAAGGACAGGAGGACTCATGGGGACTTGGTTAGAAACCTTCCCTGGAGGAGACTCATTAGCCAGGTTGGGAGTGGGGGTGGAGGTGCGGTGGGGGAAGAGCATTCTAGGCAGAAGGAACAGGAAGAGCAAGGACCCTGGGGCTGCCAGGTCCTGAGACCTTGGCCACAGTCTCCCGAGTGCTGGCCTTGGTGAGAGGAAGCAGTAGAGCCGAAATTGAGACCTTGCTGTGGACTCCTTGCCCTGAGACAGGTTGCATAAACCGCTGTGCCTCTGTTTCTTCCTCTGCACAATGGGGATAATAATAATAATAATAATAATAATAATAATAATAATAATAATACTGTGCAAGGTTGATAGGCGATCCAGTGAAAGCGCATAGCAATTATTGATACACAACATTTTCAAGTTGAGTGGTGGCTAAAATTATGTGACAAAATGGATCTGTGGGTTGGTCTTAGTGGGAGCTGTGGGCCAAATAAATGAGGGGCTCTATGGAAAGTAACTGTTAGGTCACCAGAGCAAGGATGATGGGCCAGGTACAGAAACTCACCAGGGCAGAAAGCTCCAGAGGCCCAGCAAGGGGCAGAACTGGGAAAACAAGAACGTTGTCCCCAGGATCACCTGTCCCCCTCCCTAGCATATCACTGGTCATGTGGTTTGGACCCCTGATCTTTCATTTTGCTGGTCTGGCAGTTAGACCCACTCCTGACTTTTTTCTCCTTAAAGATAACATCTAGGCCTCAGTTGTATTTCAGCTCTGGGCCCAGAAAAGTAGCAAAACCAGACAAGTGATGTTGTGGCTGCCTCAGGACCAGCTACATTGACTAATGACCCTCTGCCCTGACATTGACCAATCAGTGGAGACCATAATCCTGAAAGAGCACACCTGGGAAGCTGATGAATATTCTATTTGAGACCCTCTCCTGGGACCTCCCTTAAGATTGCACTATATCTTCTCTACAAATATTAATAATTTAAGTCATATGTATGGTCTTCATGTATTTGCCTGTATGTTATATGTATTTTCTGCCTCCAGATGGCACCACTAGGGTATAATGTTTTATTGGCCTACAGAGCTTAATTATTTATATAAATTAAACTAGAGGCTTGGTACACGAAACTTGTGCATGGGTAGGTTCCCTAGGCCTGGCCAGTGACCAGGGCCAATAAGGTTCCCCGCTTTCCCAACTTCCCACCTCCCTATCTGTACACCCCCACCACATGGTTTCCCCTTCCCACCTTCCTGCTTCCTCCTTCCCTTGCTACCTGCGTGCAGCTACGGTGCAGTTCCCCCCAACCCTCTGCCTCCCCGCCTTCTCCTTTCATCACTCCCTCATCACCCCACCTCCACAGCTGGTCGCCTGCCATGTTCCATGCCTACTCCCTGGTGGTCATCACACATCATAGCGAGTAGTCAAACTCCTGGTCTACCAGTCAAACTCTCTAGGAGACACTTTGCATATTAGCCTTTTATATCTATAGATAGGATCCTATAGTCTAGAAAAATATTTAATATTAAAACTAGTTTAAGTTTAATTAATAACCTTTAAAGTTATTACCATAATATATACATTTGTTTTACTTAGATTTATAATATAACTAGAAGCCTAAGGGCCGGGGGAGAGGTGGTCCCTCAGCCCAGTCTGCACCCTCTTGCAGTATGAGATCCCTCAGGGGATGTCCACCTGCCAGCTTAGGCTGGAGGGGTCCTTAGTGCTGCAGCAGAGGCAGGAGAGGCTCCTGCCACTGCTGCTGTGCTCGCCAGCTGTGAGCCTGGCTTCTGGCTGAGTGGTGCTTCCCCTGTGGGAGTGCACTGACCACTAGGGGGCAGTTCCTGCGTTGGGTGTCTGCCCCCTGGTGGTCAGTATGTGTCATAGCGACCTGTTGTCCACTCTCTAGTTGATTTGCATATTAGGGTTTTATTTAGGATCTTTTGGTTAAGTATATTGACAACCTTTCCAAAGTTTAAATTTCTTTCTTTTTTTTTTTTGGTTAATTCTGTGAGGGTATTTTTTTTTATTGAGTTTTAGAGAGAGTGGAAGGGAGGAGAAAAGACAGAGAGAAAGAAGCATGATGTAAGACACATCTATTGGTTGCCTCCCATATGTCCCAACAGGGTCAGGGGATCGAACTTGCAACTGAGGTATGTGTCCTTGACTGGAATTGAACCCATGACTCTACAGTCCATGGGCCAACACTCTATCCAATGAGCCAAACCGGCTAGGACCCAAAGTTTAAATTTCAAAAGACTTTCTTTTTTAACTGAGAAATGACTTTGAGTTATTACAATGGGCCCTGAAATACCTCAAGAATTCATTCTCTCTTTTAAATTTCTAAACTAATTAGGTCTATTTAATATACTTGAAAAGTTACATGGGAAGCTTTGTCAAATAAAAATTAGTAATATTAACTATGTCTTATTTGAATACACATTTTATTAAAATGAATAAAAATTTCAGTCTGCAGTAGGAAGGAACTTGTAAAGATTCAGAGCTGAGTTCAAACAGAAAATTCTCAGGAGTAACAGGTATCTTGTCAGTGACTCTGGACCAGCATTTGGCAGTAGAACTCCAGATATTTGTGATCCACACACTGAGGTGTTTATGAATTGTCTACAGTGCTCCATGCATACTTCCAAGAGCCATGTGCTTCATTTTAAAATCTTGCAAGTTGTTTGTTCTTCATGTATTATAAAACTCCATATTAAACCTAAGAATGTAAATTTTATATTGTTCTCTTATATCATTTCATAATAGTTACTTTTTACCAGGAAATTATTATCTTGGAATATTATGTCCTACAAAATGGTAAGGTTCTTTGTCAATTGTTTTATTGTCAAATCTATAACCATGTCACTTAAATATGTCATTTACAGGCCATCACTGTTTTGCTCTGATGCATTTACAAATATGTTAGTTAAGTCTTTGAAAAGATTCATAACAAGGACATTGGCTTATTCTAAATTACTAAGAAGTCATCTCTTTAAAGTAAGTAAAATATAAAACTCTAAATAATGATTGAAAACATAAAATAATGGCAAATAATCAGGACAAACAAAAGATTAGTTATATGAAAAGCTTTCTGTCTTTCAGATATAAGAAAGCTTGTTTTTATTTCCCTAGAACAATTTGATAAATTATATCTTCACTAGAGGGCTAATGCACGAAGATCCATGCAAGAATGGGCCATCCTTTCCCTGGCTGCCAGCACCGCATTCACTCCGGCTGGAGCTGCCTTTCCGTCTTCCTGCTCAGTGCCTAATGCAAATTAATCCATCACCTTTGTTGGGTTAATTTGCATACTCACTCCCAATTGGCTGGTGGGTGTCACAAAAGTGTAGTCAATTTGCATCTTTCTCTTTCATTAGTGTAGATAGGCAATGTGGAAGCTTTTCTATTTTTCTCCCTATCTTATCTCTCTATAATTTGGCAATTCTTTTCTTTTAAATTATTTTTAAAAATATATTTTATTGATTTTTTACAGAGAGGAAGGGATAGGGATAGAGAGTTAGAAACATTGATGAGAAAGAGACATTGATCAGCCACCTCCTGCATACACCCTACTGGGAATGTGCCCACAACCAGGATACATGCCCTTGACCAGAATTGAACCTGGGACCCCTCAGTCCGCAGGCTGACTCTCTATCCACTGAGCCAAACCGGTTTCGGCAATTTGGCAATTCTTAATGAATGAGTCACGGCAATATGTTTCTTTGCATAAATTCAATAAGACCAGTTTTCAGTTGTGATTTTATTAACCAAGACTTTGACTGGGATGTCATGTCTGAAAAATATGTGCTCGGACTCTATCTGTCACCAGAAAGCTTTAAGGAATGAAGATTGACTTTGAAACCAATAAGAGCCCTCTGGATAAAGCGTGGTACCTTCTTTGGTCCTGTAGTTCACAGCAATCTTTCCAGGTAAGGAACAAAGTTTGCTTTCCTGAGAGATGGCAAGGAAGGAACCTTCAGACATCAATGGGGACCTCAAGAACTTAAGGAATTCACCCAAGTCTATACATATTGCAGGCAAACCTGATGGCAGCTAAATGGCTCAGGTTCTTTGTCCTGAGGGACTAATTAAAGTTTAATCATGAGATTCCAGCAAAACAGATTTTTAAAAGCTTGTATATCAATTGCTATTCCTATTGTGTTTATGCAAATAATCAGGCCAAACGGTAACTAGACTTAGTACAGTAAGTAAATTGGTCTTAATTTGGCTCTTTAATAAAAATTAGAATAATTTTAGGGGGAAAATTGTGTTTCAATAGATTTTATAATACACACTTGTGAATATTAGACTCAAAGTTTTATTTTTCATCTATAACTTGAACTAGATCCTGAATTTATCTAGTTTTCTTAAATATTTGGCCACTACCCTCCAAATTAATGTTTCATTTTCCTCCTATCCCTTTACTTAGAATTATTAGAACTAATGTTTCATTCCTTCCACCAGACCATTTATCATAATTCTTGTTGTTCTAGCTTTTGCCCTGATAAAAATCAAATTTATGACACCGTTTGTCTCCACCAGGTTACAAGTCCTACTTGTACTCAGGAAATACACCCTTAGACACCATTACAACCTCCTTCTGTGCCCAGGTCATATTGTCCCTCACACAGAGAGCAAGGATCTTATGGCCCTGAAGGAAAATGTTGCCACATTTCAGCAGGAAACAGCTACAGAAGAGACCCTGAGCCCATATTCTCTGAAAGAATTGTGTCAAAAATCCTTGAGGGGAGAATGCTAGACCCGCCCAGAGCAAGGGCGATGGTCCAGGTACAGTAACTCACCAGGGCAGAAAGCTCCAGATGCCTCCCAAGGGGCAAAACTGGGAAAACAAGAATGTTGCCCCCAAGGTAACCTATTCTCCCCCAGCAGATCACTGGTCATGCGGTTTGAACTCCTGATTTTTCATATTGCTGGTCTGGCAGTTTAGACACCATGACCTTTTCCTCCCTAACATTAACATCTAGGCCTCAGTCGTATTTCAGCTCCGGGCCCAGAAAAGCAGCAAAACCAGACAAGTGATGCTGTAGCTGCCTCAGGACCAGCTACATTGACTAATGACTCTTTGCCCCGGCGTTGACCAGTCAATGGACACCATGACCCTGAAAGAGCATACCTGGGAAGCTGATAAATATTCTATTGAGGTCCCTCTTGAAAGTTCCCCCCTAAAATTTTCACCTGCGAGAAAGAGATAAATATGCCCAGGACAAAGGACCCAGTGTGCCCTCTTCCTCCAAGGAGCACACCCATGCCATTCCCTTCTCCCTCTCATTCCCCCACAGGCACCCATCCCCCAGCCTCTAAGGGGCCCCATGAGACTTGCAACCAAGGGAGCAATGGGCTGTGGCAGCTTGTCCTGGGCTTATTCCCTGAACCTGTCTCCAAGGCCCCCTTTTCTCTGTGTAGCCCTTCCCTTTGGATATCCTCATCTCCTATCCCCCTTTCCTTAAATAAGTTCAATTTTTCTTTAATCACCATCTGAGATGGCTATTGAGCCTGCCTGTGCACCACCAACTTTAACCTTTCAGTAATCTCACAAGGTGATTTGGTCATAAATTCCCAACTAGTCAGGACCTGGTGAGTAGTTAATAGCCTATGACTTCTTTAGTTTAAGGCTTATCTTTGCCTTAAGCCCTTTTTTGTTTCTGTGCATCAAGGTTAATGCGCCTTTGAAATGCCTCTTGCAGACTCCTCCTTCCACAGGGTGAACACCCTCTAGAGGACACATACTCTCATTAATTCTCCTGTATTCACGTGGCCTTGCTTGGTTTTCTCCCATCTTAACATGATCTTTCTCAGGGTCTCTCCTTCATTCCAAATCCATAAAAGAAGCTGCAAACTGTCATTTATTGGAAGCATTTATCTTACTAGTGTAGTGCATTGAGATCTTGCTTCCACGTGTATCCTTTGTTTAACTCTTACAGGTTTGAATATTTCTTATATCTACAGAACAGAAAGGGTGGTGGTAGGGAGGAAGCTCAGAGGTGGTGATGGGATGTTGCAGATGGAGGCTGAGGCCTGGGCTGGTGGCAGAAAGATTCCTGCTTCTCCACAGTAGGGTTTAGTCCTTGGACTTCCCGTGTCCCAGGGTCCCTGAGGGTCCCTGTCTTCAGCCCTGGCAGGACTTTTGGGGCAGCAAGTAGTGTGGGCTTGTTACCAACTGGGGTTACTGTATAGGACCTCGGTTCTTCTCATTGATGCAGAAAAGATTTTAAGGTCAAGAAAATGAAAGTAAAGCAAAGTGGGCTTTGTTGAATATGCACGTCAAGGGAGGAGTAGGCAGTTGAGACAATGGCCCCACACTTCTGAGTTATAAGGTTTAAATGATGAATTTTCTGGATGATTTTCATTTGCATTTTGGGATGATTAAAAAGGATTATATAACTATTTCTTCTACACATGCCCCTTACCCATAATGCATACAGAAAAAAATCATGGGGGGAGGGGTGGTAAAAGGGGTAGAGGACCAAAATTGCAATGCACAGTTTATTATGATTAGAACAAGGCCCTAGGAAGATTGCATAGAGATCATGTCCTTTTTCCTCTGAGCTTGCTCCAAGAATCAGATGGTTCTGGACCTGCCCACTGGCAGTCTGCTGGCTGCTGGGCCACCCATAGGGGGGGGGGTTTGAAGGCAGTGTTGGTCTCATCTCATCAGAACCCCAAGGAAGGCCCACTCCAGCTGCTCATGCCTAACTTCCTACCTAACATCCCCCACCTCAAGGTATAAGAACCCAATTTTTTAGGGACTTTTGGGAGAAGACCACTCTGTCTGCTTCAAGCTGATCAGGGCTGTTGTGGGGACTTGGGTCCCCATACTTGCTAGCTGTTGGCTGAGAGAGGTGGGTGCCGATGTCCATCCAAGGCCCCAGAATAAGAAGTCTGTTACATGGGTGTGAGGGCTTGGTATCCTTCAGACAGAACCATTTGAAGCCATGATTTGGGGAGCTTATATTGTGGCCAGACCCAACTATAATGGAAAATTACTCTTTTCTTTTTGAAGGGCTAGGAGTCAAATCATGCCCAGTTAGCCAAGATACAGGCCAGGGGACTCCTGACTGGTATAGTTTGTTGATTCCCCTTCTAGAAGGAAGGAAAGGTCATGAATTAGAGAGCCTAGTGTTCTGGGGTCAGTTCTGGAGCTTGAGGTCCCAGGGCTCAAAGGCGTGTGAAGTCTCAGGCATCTATCAGGGATGATGAGAGACTAAGGGCACCATCTATTCTCACCATAATCTGAGAGGAGGGGCAATCAAGCCTTTCCAAGTGATGGGTGTCTCTGCAGACCTGGTTGGGGTGGGATATGCCCAGAAATCAGGGAGCAAGCAAGTCTGTTCGACCAGAGCAAAGGAGCAGAAGCAAAAAGAAGACAAGACAAGACAAAACAAAACAAAACAAACTAGTGTGTCCAGAGGAGACAACAGAGTAAAGGGGTTTTATAGATAAAGCAGGGTTTTGCTAAAAGGCTCTTGATGTAAATGAGGTAGTAGATAGTAAATGGAAGGACTAATGGTTTGAATTTAGGGTACCCTTTACTTCCTAGTTGTCTTATATCTTGCCCTTCTGCATAGTATCTTATGTATTCCTTTGATGATGTCTATGCTATTTCCACTGGACCCCTGTGATCCACTCAGACAGGTAGAACCCTCTTCTGAGAGTTGTCCAGATTGTGGGAACACTGTGCCTGCCATAACCCCTGATTCTATAGCCAAGGGCTGTAGATACTAGACCCAGTTAAACCCTGAGAGCTTTTGCATGCGATAGACAAAAAGATTTACCCAATGGGTTTGGCTGGAAGAATGAATGTTATCTGCTGGCCCATGAATGTTATCTGCCCAGACCCTTTGGGGTTTCATACAAAGTCAGTGCCTAAATAGATGTGGAGGCCTCCAGGGTGGAGTAGAAAAGTAGGTAATAAGGACCCTGGGATTATTCCAAAGACATCTCCTATCCCTTCTATTATCTTGTTCCAAATACGGAGAAAAGGGTTTTAAGGCTGTGGTCAGGAATTAGTGGTCTAGTAAGGTTAGACTGGTTAGACTGTGGAGTTAAAGGTTCCCGTTTCCCAGGGAGCCTGTATCTGCTGGATGGAGAGGATGTGCTTTTGTGGGCTCTTCTGAGAGGTTCTAAAAAGCCGGGTGGAAGGCTTCAGTATTAGATCTGTTCTTTTTGGCAAAGAGTGGGCATCTCTAGATACAGGTTATCAGGAGCCAATTTAAAGATGTCTCCTACAGTCTCAGGGCATAGGTAAGGAGGAGGTACTATTTTCTGTGTTGTCTTACCCTCCCAATCCTGGAAAAGAAGGAAAAGTAAAGCAGCCCTTTCTCCAGTCTCAAGGACTTACGGTTTGTGCAATCCGAGTAGCCGCACCAAAATGATGGTGCCAATTGGGGTTACTGGCTGGGACCTCGGTTCTTCTCGTCGACGCAGAAACGATTTTAAGGTCAACGAAAATGAAAGTACAGCAAAGTGGGATGAACTGAAGATACACTGTGAGAGAGAAGCAGACCAGTCAAGAGAGAGAATGCCCCAAACTCCTGGGGGTTATATAGTTTCAATGAGGATTTTCTGGGTGGAGACTTCCATTTGCATTCAGGGATAGTTGACAGGAAAGGGTTATGTAACTCTATATTTTCTGTGCATGCTCTTATCCACAATGCATACAGACAAACACACCAGAGGTGGGTGGGGGGTGGAAGGGAAAGGTCAAAACTACAATGCAAATTTTGTTATAATTAGTCCAGGGTCTTAGTCACGTCCTTTTCCTCCGAGCTTGCACCAAGAAGCGGCTGGTTCTGGACCTACTGGTTCCGGAAGTGCCCGCTGGTGGTCTGCTGGCTGCTGGGCCAGGCAGAGAGAGGTGGTCTGAAAGGTGTGTTGGTCTGACCCCTGTTAGGACCCCAGAGCAGGCCCCACCCCGGCCGCTCCTGACTAACCTCCTACCTAATAGGCTTGGGGCTGAGACCTCAGAACTTCAGGATCTGTCTGAGCTGAGTCTTCTGGATTTCCAAAGCTGATAACAGCGCCTACTTGGTTTTGACCTCTGAGGTCGTGAGAACAGAGATCCCTAGAGGCTGGTTCTGCTCCCAGAGCTCCGCCTCTGGGGCAGGGCCCAGGCTCTCCCCACGTCCTTTGGATCCATCTGCTGGGAAGGAGGGAGGAATGGAGGCAAGGTCAAGGCTGCCCTCACGCTGCCGGTACGGCTTCTTCAGGCCCTCTGGAGATGGGGGTTTGAATGACCTGGCCCCTTCCCAGGGAAAGAGGATCAGCCAAGACAGTGATTCCCATAACCTGGCCATTCCACCTGGAAAATATCCCTGGAACCCCACTCCTGTCTCCATTCCCATTGCCCTGATCTTGTGGAGGCCACCATCTCAGGGGCCTCCCACATGGTCTCCCGGCCTCTACCCTTCCCTGAACAGAACCCCTTTAACCCAGCCTCCACCCTTCCCTGACCAGACCACTGCCCTGCTTAAACCCTTTTGTGACTCCCTCATTGCCTCCTGGCCTAGATCACTTTCCAGCCTCATCCCTCTCTCCCCTTTCATTTCATGATCCAGCCAGACTCGACTGGTTCTCTGTGCACTCTTGCTGTGTCCATGCTGTTCCTGGTGCTTGGAGCATCCTTTGCTCCCTGTAGCCTTGTCCCAGAAGTCCCCTGGCTGTCCTCCACCGGGTTAGATGTTTCTTTATGCTCTCAGGGGCTCAGGTACTGCCCCTGGGGAATTAAATTTTTATTTTATTTTACTTGTGTTAAATAAATACATACAAGAGTGTTTACCATCTTAACCCTTTCAAGGGTACCATTTAATAGAGTTAAGTACGTTCACATTGTTATGCAACGGATCTCCAGGACCTTTCCATTTTGCAAAATGGAAACTATTCCCATGTACAATTCTCCACTTCCCCTCCCTCAGCCTCTGTGCCTTGTTTACTTGTCTTTACCCCTCCCAGGTTACACTGTGAGCTCTTGGAGGGTGGACAGTCTTATTTACATCTCCAGCACATAGCCAGGGACCAGGCCCATATATGAATTTATTTAATTCAACAAACCTGTATGGTCCCAGGCACTGTCCTAGACACTGAAGAACAACCAGGGAATAAAAATCCGTCCCACTGAATTTTATATTCTAGCTGGGGAGACAGACACAATGAAATGTAGAACGCGTTAGAAGGTAATAAATGCTACGTGGAAAGTACAGTAGAAAGAGAAGATTGAGGGTGCAGGGGGTGGCGTTTTAATTTTGAACAGAAGGAAGGACACGTTCTCATGAAGGGGCTGGCAGCTGACATTTGTCGTTTGTCAGTAGGGAGCCCTGTGTCTCTGGGGGAAATAGCACTCCTGGTTAAGGGAACGCACAGTGTAAAGTCCCTGAGGCAGGAGCATGCCTGGTGTCTCCTCCTTGGGTAAGTGAAAGGACGTGTCAGCCTGGCTGGAGTGAGGTGAGCGAAGAGGAGGGATGAGTTCAGAGAGGGAGCAGCCAAGGTGTGAGCGAGGCAGTGCAGGGAGGCTCCTGAGCCCTGTGTGAGTGATGGGGGGAAGACACACAATAAGAACAGGACCACAGTTGTTTAAAGATTATTCACTTTACTGACTACAGATAAGAGGTTATCTTACAGACCCTGGGAAACAGAGCTGTAAAAAGATAAGCAACATCTTGGGGCTAGGACGAGTCCATTGCTCAGAAAAGAAAATACATTTTGAGAATAAAGGACAGGAGACACTTCGATTTGGTGGCTGTGTGTAGACTCTGACCCCTTCTCAGGAAGTTTGCCTCAGGAATGCTGGCTATTCTTGGGTCCTGGCTGGCAGGCTGGGTTTTAACACTGTTGTAAGTTAACTACCTTGTTATCACACTTTAAGATCCTGATCACCCTCGTCCCTCCTTTCCCTTCCCCCTTGCATGCAGTCTTTCTTCCTTATTTATATATATAATAAAATTTGTGCACTGGGCCTCTAGTATATAAAAGCCTAAGCTAGTGGTTCTGCAAACTGTGGCTCGCGGTTCATGAGCCGCAGTTTGCCACTCTGTTGACTAATGAGTTTGCCGACCACTGGGATAGGGGCTTAATCACAAGGAACAACAACAGCTGTAATTATTGGAATCGAGAGTCTAGGTCAGTGGTTGGCAAACTCATTAGTCAACAGAGCGTCAAACCTCGGCTCAAGAGCTGCATGTGGCTCATGAGCCACAGTTTGCTGACCACTGGCCTAAATGATCTTTACGACCCAAACAATTGGTCGCTATGATGCAGACGCTCAATGTGGAAGGTACCCCAGCTCACAGGCCCCAATTGCCAATGGGGCTCCCCCCTCACTTCTCTTACCCCCTTGGCTGGCAGGTCCTGATCGCCTGATTGGGGCTGGGCCCTGGGCTGGGACAGAAAACAAGGGTAGGGTATTGGTGGACTTGGCAGTGAGGGAAGGAGGAGGTGAGGAGGTGGGGAACCTGATCGGCCCTGATCACCCACCAGGCCTAGAGACCCCACCCATGCATGAATTTTGTGCACCAGGCCTCTAGTCTCTATATAATCATCCAGCTAGTAGGAGGTGTTCGAACAGATTTTTCATAGATGGCCTGCTGCTCTGCCATCCTGTCCACATTATTGGAATAAATGCTCATATACAATTCAACCCTGTCCCTGCTTAATTGGCTCAAGGAGTGACAGGCAGCCTGGACCCATTTGTTGTCTGGTTTCATGAGGGGCCTTTGGAGGTTTTGGGCAGAGGAGTGACATTGCCTGACTTCGGTTTTGACAGGATCACCCTGGCTGCTGTGCTGGGAATACATTATGGAGGTGGGTGATGAACAGTGGAGGTTACCCTTTAATATAGGACTTATTGTCTAACTGTGGGGAATCTGGTCAGCTGACAGGCTCCAGTGGTTAACACTTTGAGGTCTGCTTCAGCTGTCCAGGTGGCCCATTTCCGCTTGGTGTGGCCCCAGGCGATGAGTGAGCCAACCCCTGCCACACAATGTAGGGTCCTCTAATAGACACTCTTTGTCTCGGGATATAGAGCTCCTTGCCACAGGTCTTGTGCTCTGTCTACTTCCTCCCCTTTTCAAGTATGGGTATTACTTCCCAGAACACCTTTGCACTCTTAACCCTTCCTCAGCGTTTGCTTCCCAGGGTCAGGAGCCTGCAGGAGAGATACTGTTGCCGTAATCCAGATGAGAGCTGATGAGTGGGTTCTAGTCAGCTCAGGCTGCCATAACAGAATAGTACAGACTCGGGGACTTAACCAAGAGAAATACATTGCTCACTGTTCTGGAGGCTGGAGGGAGATCAGGGAGCCTGCCCTCTTCCGGGTTTGCACAGGGCTGTCTTTTCAACCTGTCCTCATCCTTCTCTTATCTCTTTTTATAAGGGCACTAATCCCATTCATGAGAGCTCCACCTTCAAGACCTAGTCACCTCCCAAAGGCGCTACCTCCTAATGCCATCCCATTGGGGGTTAGGATTTCAACATAGGAATTTTGGGGGAAGACAGACATTCAGTCCATAATGGGACTTGGACCAGGGAGATGAATACAAAGTAATCTCCTATTTACCTAGGGCTGCAGGGTGGCTGTTTCCTCATTCAGTAGATGTGGACTTGAAGACTGTGTATATGAAATTGAAATCTATCAGATGCACAATTGAAGGAAGATCATGCAATTGAAGGAGGAAGAAATAGAGGTGTATACCCTGAGTAGAGAAAGCCAAGGGGACATGAGAGCTATCTTCTGGTGACAGTGATATGCACTGGGGGACTCTGGGTAATGAACATTAGCCCAACACATACTGGATGAGAACAGTAAGCTGTGATGCTCAAAATAGCTCCCAGGCCCAAGGCAGGATGTCCAGGACTGGAATGTCCCTCGTCCATGGTCCTGGCCTGCAGCCTGGAGAAGCAGGGTCAGGCTGGAAGCTCAGTCCATTCTGGGATAGCCAATGATTGCTCTGATCTCTAAGCCATCCTTGGCCAGGCAGCCAGAATGTCCTGGAAGATGCTGGAGGGCATGGTGGCAGATAGGTGGAGATCCCTCCTCCCTAAGACGTTTGCTAACATCCAATCCAAGCTGGGGCTGAGGTCACATGTGGCCCAGGGATCAGGCAGAGACTTTCCTGAGCATGGTTGTACTCGGATATTTACAGGCTATGTTGTTAGCTCTGTACTAATGCCTTACCTGCAGTGTCTCCTCTTACCTCTGCAACAATCCTAGGTATGTCCTGAGTGCTGGGATGAATATGTTCCCTTTGATCTACTCTCCCCCTTTCTCCAACCTGCCTTGTGCCCTGGGAGGCTCACTGACCCTGGATCTCTGGCTTCTGGTTGGGTTGGGTCAGTGGGAGCCACCAGCAGGTGAGCAGGGGATGGGAGAGTGAAGTTGGGGTATTTATTTGGTTGGAGGCAGCACCTGTGTGGCAATCCTGTCCATTGCTACTCTGGTACTAGCCCCAGGATACGGAAGTTAACCCTTCCTGGGTTTCCTTACTCATGCCCATAGCTTTTAAAACAGCCCCTCCCTCCGGGAAACCCGTTGACATTATGTGGTTTGACTGTGCCATTTGCTTCCCGCCAGAATCCTGATTGATACGGTTTTCATTGTATTGACAAGACAGAGATTCTGAAAGCTTGCCAAGGTGTAACACGGTGAGACTGTGATCCGGAAGTGGTTAAGCCATGATTCAGACCTGGTGGGTGGATGTCAGCCCTGTACAGGGACCTTAAACTTGGCTGGCTTCTCCAACTCACTTATGGCCACACTTGAGAGCAAATGTGAATCACAGCCTGTTGTGTCTGCACCATGACCCCATCTCTCCCCGCCTGCGTTTGCTCTGGGCTGCCTCCTGGGTTTCTGGCTCCTGGCCTTGGCTTTAATAGTCACGACATGTTCCTCTAGGTCAGAGTAGCCTTTGTGCCTCTTCTGCTTCCCATCCTGGCCTTGATGTGTCCCCTAAGTTTCAGGTCCTCACACAGTGCTGGGAGAGGGGCTGAGCCCCCCCGAGGGCTGTTCATGCAGAAGAGTTGGTCTCTGTCTCCCCCAGGCTCTGAGCTCCTTGGACTCAGCTCCTATCCCCTCTGCGGTCCCCCAGCATCCTGCCGAGGGCCCGGTGTGGAAAAAATGCCCAGGAAAACGAAAAGAGCTGAATAACGCTCGGGTGAGGCAGGGACGGCATGCCTGTAAAGGAAATAACTGGCCTGCCGGGAGCATATATGCATAAGGAGTGAGAGTATGACTAACAGGGATTTGTGTACACAGGGTGGGGATGCGGTTGTGGATGGCAGTGCCAAGAGTATAGAGGGACTGTGATTTGTCTGTAATGAGAAGGCAGTGATTGTGTGCGCTCAGGACAGTCTCCCTATAAAATCACTAGAACGGCTGTAGCGGGAGCATAGCGCCCTCTAGTGGCCACATCTCTAACCACAGTAGGTTCCACCCCAGCTCCTAGGGGTCAATCCCAGCCCCAGTCTAAATTCATTGCACACCCTAGCTTCACCCCAGCCGTGGAGCTCTCTCTCCTTCTCAGGGCTACCTCTCCTGCCCTCAGGGCCTTGCAGGTGAAAGTGTAGAAGAACAGAGGACGGAGCCAACCTGTACAAAACACAGCCTTTATTGGTTTCAAGGACACTGCCGTGGGGATGTTCCTATTAGGACATCCACCCCACGCCCCACGAAGCAGGGTCTGAAAGGTTGGCACCAGACTGAGCACATTTGCAGGGAGGAAGATGAGAGCGAAGCTTCCTGAGGCTGGGAGAGCGGAGCCTGGGGAGGGCGACCTGCCCCGAGAGTAGTGGGACTCAGAGGATCCCTGGGGAGGCTGGTGTCACCAGATCCTCCTCCTCCTCCTCTTCCCGAGAATTCTCAGGCCTCCAGACCCCCCACCGCTGGGGGAATTCTTCCTCTGCAGCACAGGGACCGAGTGCTTCTCCGAAGGGCAGGAACATCCTTTCTGGTCTGCTGCATCCAGCCCGTGGCAAGCATCTCTCTTCTTGCAGCCTCCAGGCCTCTGCACCTGCCCTTCTCTCCACTGGGAAGCACGTCTCCCCTCTCTCAAACTTGACTTCCTCAGGAAAGTCTCGCCAGATCGCTCCCTCCTGAGTTGGGTAGAAGCCCTGCTATGAGCGCCCTAAGCATCCCCTGGCGCAGTAGTTAATTTGCTCGTTTCAATGTGGGTTTCCCCCACGGGATGGCACTGGGCCCGTGGTGTGACCTATACCCAAGTATTCAGCACAGTGCCCAGCACTCGGAAAGTATCTGCCCCAAAATGAAATCGGCTAGCTCGGTGAATTCAAAGTTGGGGGGGCACCCAGCACCTGTAGGACCCCTCCACTGTCGCGACACCTGTCCCCGTTGGCAGACCAGGCATCGCTCCCCAGCCCACGGTCAGATGGGGGTCAGAGCGGGTGCGGACGCCCGCAGCTTGTCATTGTGGGCGTCCAGGGCGAACTCCCCCTCCACCAGCTTATGGTGGCAGCGGCAGGTGGAGGCCCGGCTGGCCGAGGCTTTGGGGTTGCGGCCGCCGGGGGGCCTCTTGCTGCGTATGCCTCTGATGACCCTGTGGAAGATGAGGTAGCAGATCTCGCTGATGGTGAGCACGATGCAGACGGCAGAGGCGCCCACCATGAAGTAGGTGAAGACCTTCTTCTCGGTGGGCCGGGCGATGTAGCAGTCCACCGTGTTGGGGCAGGGCGCCACGTTGGCGCACTGCACGAGGCGGGGCATGCTGAAGCCGTACCAGAGCGTGTGCAGCACGTAGAGGAAGACGAACTCGATGATGAGCTTGAAGACGAGGCTCAGCAGGTAGGTCCACCACAGGCCGCCGTGCTTCTTGCCCGCGTCGTCGTACAGCTTGGCGCACTGGTCACCGTGCTTCAGGCGGTGCCGCCGCTCCCGCTCCTCCCGGTAGGCCACGTGCAGGATGACCAGCAGCGAGGGGCAGGTGACGAAGATGAGCTGCAGGGCCCAGAGGCGGATGTTGGAGATGGGGAAGTAGTTGTCGTAGCAGACGTTGGTGCAGCCCGGCTGCTTGGTGTTGCAGTCAAAGTCCTTCTGCTCGTCCCCCCACACGCGCTCCGCCGCCACCACGTACACCAGCACCCGGAAGACGAACACCACCGACAGCCAGATGCGCCCGAATGCCGTGGAGTACTTGTTCACGCCGCTCAGTAGGGCCTGGAGCGTCTTCCAGTCCATGGTGCCTGGTAGGGCCGCCGGGGACCGTGCACACCTGATGGGATCGTAGGAGAGACCAGAAGTTAACGAAGGAGTGACATTTTCTGAGCTTTTACTATGTGCTGCACTCTAGGTGCATGGACTCATTGGATCATGGCAAAGACCTTATGAGATCAGGGAGAGTATGATGCCCAGACGCAGGTAATAGGCAGAGAGGGTAAGTCACAGAGCTCTACACCAGGAGGAACCGCAATTCCTATTTCTCGAGCGTTTCCTCTGAGCCACGCACAGAGCTAAACACTCAATGCTCAGAGTCACATACAACCACTCCAGAAGCACTTACTCATGTGTGCAGACCCATGCACACATGGAGTCACACCCATGGCAACGCGCAGACAGGATTTCATTTAATCCTTCTAACAACCCCGTGAGGTAGATGCTAGCAGGCCCCTCGTTTACCCTTCCAAAGATAAGGGTGGCCAAGTGCTTAGTACATACATAGTCAGTGCTCAATAAACGCTGGCCGCTCGTGAAATCTGGAGAGGCGGTCATTCATTTAAAACTAGAGCTGGATTCAAGGCTGGACTGTGGGTGCCTGGGCGGTGCTGTCCACTCCCTTCTCTCCCCTTCTCTGCCGGATGCCTGCCCCAGACCAGGCTCTTACAACTTACCTCGCTGATGCCTCACTACCATCCTGTGAGGTCGGCGCTGAATCTTATTCCGCAGAGAGGAAACTGAGGCTGGGGGAGGGGAACTAACTCCCCAAGGTCTCACAGCCGGTAGCTGGTAAAGCTGGGAGGTGAATTCAGGTTGGGGTGTGTGTGAAGAGGGGTACTGGCTTAGCTCTGGGGAAAAGGCGATCCAGAGACTATGCAGCTATAAACTCCCTGCTCCCTGTGCCAGGCCCTGGGGAAGCCCCAGCTACCTAGCCATGCTGGGTGCCAGGGCTTTGTTCAGGCCTCCGGAGCACCCCAGCCGTGCTGGGTGCGTGGAAACATGTTTTGTTTAGGCCTCCAGATCACACTTTTTCCACTCAGTCCTGGAGTGACTCAGAGGGTGTGGATGGGCGGGTCTGCCTAAGTGTACCTAGTGTCTGCACGTTGCCATGGGTGTGACTCCATGTGTGTATGGGTCTGCACACATGTGTAAGTGCTCCTGGAGTGGTGTATGTGACCCTGAGCATGCATGATGCCTGTCGGCCCCCTCTGCCCCCTGCCTCACACAACTGCTTCTCCCTCCCTACTGCCACCACCCTGGTCCAAGCTGCCATCAACTCTTGCTGGTATCATCACCACGGCTTCCTTATTGGCCTCTCTGTGTCTGCTCTTGTACCCCTAGGTCCATTCCATTGTTTAATACTCCCTACTAGCTTTCCATTGTTTAATACTCCCTACTAGCTTTTCATGCCACTCCCTTGTTTAATACTCCCTACTAGCTTTTCATTACACTTAGAACTGCCCCCAGATTCTACCTCCTCACCCTTCTCTCCTGCACGCTCACCCTGTCTATCTGCTCTGGTCACCCTGGGGACCTAGGGGACTTTGGTATTTTCCCCGCTGCCCGGAATGCTCTTTTTCCAGAACCGCGCATGACTGGATCCTTCCCATCACAGCGGCCTCTGCTCAAACATCTCCTTAGAGCAGCGATTTTCAACCTTTTCCATCTCATGGCACACATAAACTAATTACTAAAATTCCGCAGCCCATCTGACAAAAAAAAAAAAAAAGTATAATTTTGATTTGTTCACACTGGACAGCTTTTGTTGTGTTGGCCGTTGCTATTTTTAAAATTTGACAGCCTAAAGGAAAAGAGGTCAGTATCCCTGACTAAATAGTCAGCTATTGCATGTTTTAAAAATTCTTGCAGCCTGACTGTTATAGCCTGATGGTTGAGTATTGAGCCATGAACCGGGAGGTCAGGGTTCGATTCTCGTCAAGGCAAATGCCCAGGTTTCAGGCTCCATCCCCAGCAGGCGGCGTGCAGGAGGCAGCCGATCAATGATTCCTTTTCATCATTGACGTTTCAATCTTTCCCTCTCCCTTCTCCTCTGAAATCAATAAGTATATTTAAAAATTCGTGTGGCATACCAGTGTGCCTGCTGCAACACACTAGCTGAAATTGCTGCATAAGAGGCCTCCCTGGTAACCCCAAATCTGGGAGCCCATCCCCTCCAGTCGCTCCGCTCCTGTACCATTTCTCTCTCCCTCTTTAAAAAAAACATATTTTTTGTTGATTTCAGAGAGGAAGGGAGAGGGAGAGAGACAGAAACATCAATGACGATAAGAAATCCCTGATTGGCTGCCTCCTGCTTGTCCCCCACTGGGGATTGAATCTGCAGCCCAGGCATATACCCTTGACAAGAATTGAACCCGGGACCCTTTAGTCCACAGGCTGACACTTTCCACTGAGCCAAACCAGCAAGGACTCCTTTATTTTCTTATAGCATTTAATCACTATTTGAAATTAAAGTTTTATTTTTTAAGAATTATGAATTTGCCGAAACCAGTTTGGCTCAGTGGATAAAGCATCGGCCTGCGGACTGATAGGTCCAGGGTTCGATTCGGGTCAGGGGCGTGTACCTTGGTTGAGGGCACATCCCCAGTAGGGGGCGTGCAGGAGGCAGCGTTCGATGCTTCTCTCTGATCGATGTTTCTAACTCTCTGTCCCTCTTCCTTCCTCTCTGTAAAAAGTCAATAAAATATGTTTTTTTTTTTAAAGAATTATGAACTTATTAGCTCATCTGGAAAACCAAATGAGCTGAGCCCCCAAATGGTGCCAGCATCCAGGGATGGGGAGTCAGAAGTTTTAAAAGATTCTAGGGGGGCTTTTTCTGGGTGGAAAATTCTCTGGGCAGGTCTTTTAAAGGTTTTATTTTATCCACCTGAGGATATTTTTGCCATTGATTTTTTTTTCTTTTCTTAGAGAGAGTGAAGGGTGGGGGGGGGGGAGAGACATTGATGTGAGAGATACACATCAATTGTTTGCTTCTGCCCTGACTGGGGATGGAACCCAAAACCCAGGTCTAAGACCTTGACTGGGAATTGAACCAGCGACTTTTAGGTCTGCAGGCTGACGCTCTAAACCACTGAACCAAACTGGGCCAGGGCCAAATGAAAGTGTTTGTTTAGCTGTTTTTATTGGCCCCTAGAATGCCAGCCCTGTCTTGCTCACCACTTTGTGGCTAGTGCTTGGCCCAGTGCGGGTACTCAGTGCAACCTGAAGGAACAAACACACGGATGCCCGGAGGGAGGGGCCCTGCAGACTAGGTAGCCCGGGGGGGAAACCTCCTGCACTGAGATAAGGCAGCTCCTTCTCAGCACGCTGGCCCCCGCGATGCCTCTTCTCTGAGAATCCCGGACCAGGTCCGGTGACTGCGCCAGACCCCGTCCCTGGACGCCCTCCTCTGCTCCCCCAGAGAACCGGCCTTGGGGTCCGGCCAGTGGACGGTGCACGGGAAGCGGAGTCACGTCTGCATCCAAGCCTCCGTGGGCCACCTGCTTCCAAGAACTGACTCCCTGCTCTGCGAGACTGCACGCCTCCCGCTCTGCAGGGAACCAAGTCCCACGTTCCGGAGCGGCTGCCAGAGCCCTGCACCAGCTCCCCCGGCCCGGCCGGCCACTCACCTGCCGCAAGTTCCAGAGGCCGCGCGTCCGCCGGCGCCGGGAGCAGAGGGGTCCGACACGTGCTCCCACCACCGCCTCTCCTCCCAGGGCAGCCCCCTCCGGGCTCCACCCCCGGACCCGTCTGCCCAGTCCCGCCGGACACACCCCTGGGGAGCGACTCAACAGCAAAGAATTTCCCTCGGAGCCCAGGCTCGGCACCGGCGGAGCAGGTCGGGTTCCCCTTCGCCGAGGTCCCCCAAGTACAGCTCCCGCCACCCGCTCTTCCCCAGCTCCGGGGCCGACAGCGCCCAGGTTTTGTCCTCCCTCCTTCCTCCCCCTGCCCCGCCCCGGCCCATGGAACTGCATTTGAGGGACAGGAGCGCCCGCCCCTCGCAGTGGAGAGTCCGCGTACAACTTCGCTTTCGCGGATTCCCAAAACCTAAGACCCTACACTCCCGCCCTCCAGCGACCCTCCTCCTCCACTGTCCCTTCCACTCCAGCCGGTCTGGGGGCGTCCGGGAACCTCCCGGCAGCTGGACCCCCCGCTCCCGCCCAGAATGCAGGGGAGAGAAGGCAGTGGAGAGAGGTCTCTCCATCACCACCTGGTCCGCCGCGTCCCGGGGTGCCCAGGCGCGCGGGCCACGGAGCGCGCAGCCTCCCTGGGGGGCCCTCCCGCCCGCAGCCCCCCGCTCCCCGCTCCCCTGCTCCCCGCCCGCCCTTGGCACTTACCCGCAGCGGCGCGGCCGGCGCGGGGCCGGGACCCCGCGTCCTCGAGGTCCGCAGCAGAGGCGGGGGCGCGGGGAGCAGGGGCTCTGCGGACGCGGCGCAGCTCACGCTGTGGCCGGCGCCTGGGGACCGGGGGGAGGAGGAGGAGGAAGGGTCGGGGGAGGAGCCCGGGGCCCCGCCCCGCCCCGCCGCCGAGGGTCCGGCTTGTAGCCCCGACGCGGCCGCGCGTCCCCAGGTGTCGCCCAGGTCCGAGCCTTGGCGTTTCATGTGCGCGCAGGGCCCTCGGCGGTGGCCGTGGGCAGGGCTAAGGCAAAGTCTCCAATGAGATTAGGGGCGTGAAGCACTATAAAGTGTCAAGTGCCGTGGCCCGGCACGGACTGCAATCACGACTCGCCCACGCGTGTTAGCACTGGGACGGTGCCCGCGTCCGGCAGGTCAGGGTCCCCGCCCGCCCGCCCGCCCGCCCGACCCCGCGTGGGAGCAGCACTCTTGGGGACCTGCCTTCCCGGCACGACGGGTCCTCGGCGGCGGCTCGGCTGCCTCCTCTCTGTGTCCTCCCAGGAAACACGTGCTCTTTGGGGAACGCGGGTGGGAAGGGGCGAAGCGAATCCTGCGCCTGGAGGTGAAACGGGGCAGGTGGTTGGTTGCCAGGAATTACTGTACGGAGGGAGGAGGTGGGGTGGGTGCGCGCAGAGCTCCCCGCTGAGGGAGGTGGGCCTGCGCTGGGCTGCGCTCTGGGGACTAGGTCATTTTGTCTCATTTACTAGTGGGCCCTGATTAGGAAACCAATGCGCGCCCCTGGAACCCCAGGCTTTGGAGGGAAATCCCCGTGTTTCTGGTCTCCCCCAGGAGTCCTGGGATCTTAGTCACACGGGGCTTCAGCCCTGCAGTTTCAACAGCAATGCTGTTGCTGACACAAGGGTGACTCATTTCCCCAGGAGTACCCGGTGGTGTAATTAAAGGCACCCCCCCCACTCCTTTATCCTTAAAAGTGCCCCCAAACTTGGGAAGATCAATGACACTGTCACCCTACTCATGGTGATAGAGAGCAAACAGGGTCCCCGGGGACTCTGAGACATCTTTGTGCCAGGCAATGTCCGGAGGCTGCATTTCACCCCCACAGGGCAGGAAACCTTGGTGTGAGCTTTCTCACTCTTATGAATGAGAAAACTGAGGCCCAGAGATGTTAGGTGACTTGCTCAGCTTTACAAAGACCAGTTCTGGGGGCCTCAGCCATATGCCCACTCACTGGGTCCTGGCCTGCAAAATCATTGCTGAGACTCAGCAGTGCTGGGGTGGCTGGGTCATTCTGTGTCTGAGCTGGTGTGGGGAGATGTGTGAGTATGATGGGGTCCATAACTCCGCCTCCTGCTCCCACTACCTGTTGCTCTGCCGCATTTCAGAGTAAAACCAGATACCCGCCCAGTGTGGCTCAGTGGTTGAGCATCAACCCATGAACCAGGAGGTCATGGTTTGATTTCAGGTCAGGGGACTGGCCCGGGGTTGTGGGCCTGATCCCCCCAGTAGGGAGCGTGCAAGAGGCAGCTGATGGATGAGTTTCATCATTGATGTTTCTATCTCTCTCTCCCTCTCCCTTCCTCTCTCTCTGAAATGAATAAAACCATATTTAAAAAAGTAAAAATTAAAAAAACCTAAGAACCCACTTCCTTCTCTGCTAGTCACTCTTTAATCCATTAGAACAATGTTTCTGTTCCTTCCACTTCACTAAAGACAATCCCATCCAAGTCACATGAAACTCCCTGATGCTAAATCTAATAGACACTTCTCTGTCCCCATCCTCCTGGGCTTTCAGAAGCACAGCTGACCACCCCTTCCTTCTCACACACTTTCTTCTTTTGGCTTCCTTGACACCACATTTCCCGTTTCCTTGTACATTAGAGGCCTTCCATCCCGGCCTCCGGAGTGGGCATGTCCCGGGGCTCCGCCTGCTCTCTCCTGGGTGAGCTCTTCCAGTCCTGGGGCTCCCACTACCCTTCTTTTGCTGACGAATCCCACATTTCCAGTGTGATACCTATCTTCTCCCCAAACACCAGACTATGTGGCCAGGACTGCTCTCTGAATACCAGGCTTCCACTTACTTGTTTTCCTTCCTGAGATCAACTGCATCTTCGACTACATAGATACAGTACTCTGCATATATTTACCCCATGGAAGTACGCTATGCCCATGTGTTGTACTTTGCTGTTTGCTTTTAACAAAATATAGGACATTGTCCTGGCTTAGTTGATTCGGCAGTATCCAGTGCATCAAAAGGTTGACAGTTTGATTCCCAGTCAGAGCATATGATCCCGAGTAGAGAGTGTGCAGAAGGCAGCTGATTGATGTTTCACTTTCAAATCAATCTCTCTCTCTCTCACGCACACACACACTCCCTTCCTTTCTCTCTAAAATCAATAAAAAGAAGACATTGTCTTTTTTCAATAGCTATAGATCTAGCTCATTCTTTTTTAAAATAGCTGAATAGTATTCCATTTTTCTCCGATCAGTAGATGTAGAGCGGCCTCTTAAAAAACAACCACCAGCTGAGTAGTATATGGGTACCATAATCTATTTAATCAGTTCTATATTAATGAAAATGAAAGCTGTTTCCAATTTTATATTTCTTTCTATTATAAACTCATTATAAGAAATATTCTTGGACAAAGCATCATTAATAGATTTAAACAAATTATATCTATAAGATATATTTCTAGAAGTGAAATTTTTGGGTTAAAGTTGTAGACTCATTTAAAATTTTGATAAAAACAAACAAACAAAACCCTAAGGGAAAAAAAAAAAGATAAAAAAATCCTAACATTTTGGTACATCTCCTCCATAGATGTATCAGTTTACGCTACCAGCAGAGATAAGAGGCCTTGTTTCCTCATGTCCTTGTCAATACAGAGCATTGTCAAACTGAATGATCTTTGCCAGTGGCACCTCATTATATTTTTCATTTGCATTTCTCTTCTGCTGAGTGAATCTACTTAAGAGCCACCTGTGTTTCTTTTTCTGTGACTTGTCCTTTGCTTTTGCCCATTTTTTTTCCCAATGGGATGATTGGCTTTTTTATTATTTATTTCTTAGGAGCTCTTTACATATTAAAGAAACCCTCTTGTCAATGGTACACATAGAAAAGATTCTCCCCTTCCAGATTGACACTTGCATTTTGACTTTGTGTAGTATTAAACTTCTTTTTTGGTAGTCAAATGTAATCAATTTTATCTTTTATGGCCTTGCGGTTTGCTCATAACTAGAAATGCTTTCTCTACTCTGAGAATTGAAGGAAAAAAAAATTCTCCCATGGTTTCTTCTAGCTAAAGTAGTGCTTTAATAATATAAGTCAAGACATGCCATTCCCCTATTAAAACCTTGTGGTAACTTACCATTACCTTTATATAACACCCACTCTCCTGGGACTAGCGTGCACAGCCCCAATGAGCTAATGCTGCCTCACCTCTTGCCTCATGTCCCCGTGAGCACTAGTCTCCGGTCACACTGGCCTTGTTCAGTCCACCCTCTGGCCTTTGCTGTTCCCTCGGCCTGAACTGCTCTTCGCCAGGTTGTTCCCCCTCCTTATCGAGGTCTCCCCTCTGGTAGAGAGAGTCCCTGGTCTCCCCCTCGGAAGTTATCTCACCCCACATCCTCAGCAGTGACTCTTCGGGGCCTGAAATAACCTCCGGGAGAGCAGGGAGCTCGCTGGTGAGGCTCCGGCTGCATCTCTGGGCCTGGAAGTAGCCGACGCCCAGTTACTGTTTGAAAAGTAAATGTTGGCCGCACAGGAGGTTTTGTGTGAGAGCTGTTTGCATTTGCGGTTGG
The DNA here is from genome assembly GCA_004026805.1 of Lasiurus borealis. NCBI lineage: Eukaryota > Metazoa > Chordata > Mammalia > Chiroptera > Vespertilionidae > Lasiurus > Lasiurus borealis. Next base: position 22,080 of record PVJN01012955.1, on the reverse strand, counting down.
ATACCTGTGTGTGAAGGGGCAGCATGGGGAGTGTGTGCATGTCTGGCGTGTGTGGTTGTGGCTATATGTGAGGTGGTGGCCCTGGGCGGTTGTTTTTTGTTTTCTCTGTGACCGGGTGATTTCAGTCCTAGGTCTGCCCATCCTGACCCTGCCAGATCTGTCCCCTCACTCCTGACATCAGGCAGTGGCCCCAACACCTGGCCTTTGCCTGTTCTGGAAGGAGCTAGCAGAGTCTCTAATCCAGAAAGACGCTCTGAGGCCCTGCTGTCCCACATTGAAGCGCTGCTGCCTGAGCAGGGGAGTGTGTGGGCGGCCATCTAGGCCATCTAGGCCATCCCCCAGCCTCGGGGCAAGGCTGAGTTGTACCTGGTCTTGACAGCTTCCCAGCCACCCCCACTTCCCCGAGGGCCCACACCTGCTGTCTGAAGGTGTTGGGTCCCAAGCCTGACACTGTACCTCTTCCAGCCCAGGCTCGGCCCAGGCTGGTCTCGCTCTCAGGCTGCCCCCTGTGTGGGCAACTCTGTTCAGACTTCAGGCAGGGGCTTCCTGGGAAGGGGCAGGGCCTCCTCCTCTCTCTGGCTGGGATTTTCCGCGTTTGTGTGCGTGCAGCAGAGAGGTGGGGCAGGTGGAACCCACTGGAAAGCAGGCCAGGTGGAGGGATGGAGGCTGCCAGCCCTGTTCCAGCATGTCTGGGGCCATGACTAGGGAGGGAGAGATGTGCCAGGCTATAATGTTTTCCTTTCAAAACACCCAGAGTTACCTGCAACTCCTGTCTGCACAACTTTATCCTCGAATAAAGGAGGTGATATACGACTTTTCGAAGCTGCTGCTAGGATCCAACCATTCTACGTGTCTACTGGATCCCACCTTCTCAACCACCCAGGACCTCACTCTACCTCCTCTCTTCCTCCTCCATCACCACTCTTTTGCTCTTCACTGGCTCTTTCCCATTGCAATAACTATGCTGGTATTTCTCCGTCTTAAGAACAAACAAACCTTCCTTGATCCCACCTCTTCCAGCATCTGCCTCATCCCCCCTCCCCTTTTTTAAAAAAATAGCAAATTTCCTCAAAAGTGTGACTCAATGGTTCGACCCATGAACGGAGAAGTCACGGGTTTGATTCCTGGTCGGGGCAGATGCCTGGGTTTTGGGCTCGATCCCCAGTAGGGGGTGAGCAGAAGACAGTCAATCGATGTTTCTTTCTCATTGATATTTCTATCTCTGTATCGCTCTCCCTTCCTCTCTCTAAAATAAAATATATATATATTTATAAATATATGTGTATATATTTATAAAATAATTATCTTGATTCATTATCTCCGTTGTTTTGTCTTTCTTGAATTCCCTCTAATCAGGCTTTTGCTCCTCATAGTCCACCCAGACTGCTCTGGCCAAGGTTCCCATAGCTAAATCCCACGGCCAAGTTTCGACGCTCCTCTTGCCCTGCACTCCCAGCAGCTTTTGGGGCCCAGAACACCAATCTCTCCTGACTCTTCTTCCCTCTGGTCTTTCTTTCTCAGTCTCCTTTGCTGGCGCCTCCGGATCTCCCTGACTTCTAAATACTGGAGTGCCCAGGCTAAAGGCCTAGCTAGCGCTCTCCCCCTGTCTTCAGTCTCTTGGTAATGTCATCGAGTCTCAATAAATACCAAAATTAGGCTGGGAACTCCTAGTTACTTATCTTCAGCCCAGACATGTCCCTTAAAAAAAAAAACTTTATTGTTGAATGTATTACATGTCCTCTTCCCCTCACATGGACCCTTCTAGCCTCCTCATGTCCACCCAGGCCTTCACCACCCTATTGTCTGTGTCCTGGGGTTATGCATGCTAGTATATGAATACAAGTTCTTTGGTTGATCTTTCCCACCCTTCCACCTCCACCTCCCTCCCCCGCCTTCTCTGACTCCAGACCATTCTCTGCAGCTGCTTCTGGACCCCTCCCTATGGAAACCTAGCGGATACCACAAGCCCCTTCCTTAGGACTGCCAGATTGAGGAGCAAAGCAAACAAAAACAAACCCCTCTCAGTTAAATTTGAGTTTCAGATAGTGCGTGGGACGTGCTTCTGCTAAGAAGAATTATTTGCTGTTCATCTGGAATTCACATTTATTTGGGTGCCCTGTATTTTGCCTGACAATCTACTCCTTACTCTCCTCTCAACCTTCTCTTACTCTCTGAGTAAATGGCAGTCTTACTCATCTGCTGGTTCAGGCCCCTCACACAGAGTCATTACTGACTCTCTTTTCTCATACCTTGCATTCAATGTCAGTGACTCATTTTAGTGCTGTTTTTCAAAATATTTTCAGAAACTGGACACTTCTCACGGACTCCATGCATGTTATCCACGCCCTCCATCCCTCATTGCTGCAATAGCTTGTAGCTTTCCTCCCTGCTTTATCCCTTGCCTCATTCATCTGTTGCTAACACTGCCAACCCTTTTTGTTCAAAATGCACCACTGGCTTCCTCCTTACTTAGGTGACAGTCAAAGGCACCAGATGGCTTGAAGGAACCTATGCGAGCTGGTCCTTCTCAAGCCTCATGCGGAAGCTCTGGCTTCATTGTCTGTGCCTCCCTGCTTTCCTGCTGCCTCATTGGCTTCCTTGCTGTCCTGGGTGCGCACGGGGCTTCCCTAGCCTCAGTGCCTGTGGATTCGCCCCTTCCTCTCCCCCTCCCAGACCTCTGCCTAGTTTGCTCCTGGCCTTCCTTGGTCTCTTTTTCTCGAATTGAGTGTCAACATCCCTATACACTTCCTGCTTTATTCCCTCCCTCTCTCCTTAGCACTACAATCATGTAACATATTTTACATTTTTGCTTAGTCTTCATGTTCATTGTCTTCCTCGTCGCTAGAACCTAGGACAGTACATTTTGTCTGTTGTGTCCACTGGTGTACTCCCACTGCTTAAAACAGTGCCTGGCACTCCACAGACAAAAATATTTACAGAATGAGTGGCTGAAGGCCCCCCGCACCCTCGACCCCCTCCCCTGCTCACTCCCACCCCCTAAGCACACCAAGCTCCTGCCAGATCAGCACACAGCAGCGGTTGCACCAATTCCCTTCTAGCTTAGCATCCCATCCTCCTACCCCCCAGCAGGTCCTCCCTGACCACCTTCCTCCTCCAGGAAGCCTTTACTGACCGAGCCTCATCTGTTTCCCCTCTTCTTGCCTCCAGGCCCAAACGCTGGTGGTACTCAAGGGCTGGCTGAGCTGTCTGTCTGGCCTCACCTAGCCTTTGCTTCCTTCCAGATGGGAGGAGGCTCTTTGCTTGGGCTGTCTGAGCTGCAAGGGTGTGGGGTATCGGGGTGGCTGGGGAAGCTAGCTGGGGCTGAGGTGTGTGCAATATGCCTGAAATCAGCCTGCCACCTGCAGTGTGGGAGCTTCTGGAGCCTTGTCCCGGGGGCAGAGGAGGTGATGAGCACTGGATATTGGGGAGTAGAACCTTGACTGGGTCTGGGCTTTGGGGTCGTGGTTCCTGAACTCTCTGTTCCTGTACATTGGAGAGATCTTGACACTGGCATCTGAGTAGTTGGCTTGCCATTAGCTGAGCTGGGAAGCACAAAAACAGGAGCAGGTAGGAGAGGCAGAAGAAAATGATGGAGGTCGAGAAACGATATGTGAGTTTATAAACCCAGCCATTTGGATGAGGCCGTTGGAGCTTTCTGACATGACCTGTAAAAAGCCTTTCTGATGATGCAAGTGCACGACAGACAGTTTCGCCCCATCCCATACTCCATCCGGAGCCTCTCCTTGCCCTCCCAGAGCCTCCAGGGTGGGGTGTGTGTGTGTGCAAATGCAATATGCTGCAGCTGCCGATGGAAAAGTTCAAAAGTCCCAGAAAGTTCAGAAAGTTAAATGTAGAATTACCGCATGATCCAGCAAGTCCACAGCCAGGCATATACTTGAAAGATCTGAAAACTGGGGCTCAAACCTTTACATGAATGTTCATAATAGCACCGTTCACAATAGCCAAGACAAATGTCCATCAAAGGAAGAATGGATAAACAAAATGTTTCAAATCCATATAATAGGATATGATTCATTCATAGAAGAGAATCAAGTCCTAATACATACTACAATATGGATGAATTGTGACGACATTATGCTAAGTGAAATAAGTCAGACATAAAAGTGCTGGTCGTGCATCATTTCACTTATATGAAATATCTGCAACAGGTACATTCATAGAGACAGCGAAGTATTAGGGGTTACCAAGGGCTGGGTGGAGGGGTGAGTGCGGTTGGGGCTTATGGTTTAATGGGTGCACCCTTCCTTAGAAATGATTCAAGTAACCTTTGTTAGAGGTGATGAAAAAGTTCTGGAAATAGTGGTGATGGTTGCACAGTGTTGTTAATGCAATTAACACCGCTGAATTGTACGCTTAAAATGGCAATTTTGTGTTGTGTATTCTTTTTATCACAATAAAAAAAATTAAAAAAAGAGAGAGTAACCCTAGCCGGTCTGGTTCAGTGGATAGCGCGCCAGCCACGAACTAAAAGGTCCCAGGTTCGATTTCAGTCAAGGGCACATGCCTGGATTGTGGGCTTGATCCCCAGTGGGGGACTTGCAGAAGGCAGCCAATCCATGATTCTTTCTCATCATGGATGCTTTTATCTCTCCCTCCCTCTTCTTTCCTCTCTGAAATTATATATATATGAATAGAGGGATGGAAATATGGATTTGGGAGTCAGCAGTGTCCAGATGGTAATAAAGATCATGGAGAGGACAAGCTCACTTAGGTAGGGTGTGGAGACTGAGAAGAGGGGTACAGCTGGGACAGAGCCCTGAGGACCTGGGGGTTGCTGAAGGAGATTGGGAAAGAGGTTGGCACAGCAGGAAAACCAGAAGAGTATTGTTTATGAAGCCTGGGTGTGTTAGTTTGTCTTTTGATTGCAGAAGACAGAAATCCAACTTGGATTAGTTTGGGCATCAAGGGGAATTGATTGGCTTGTAGAAACACGGGAAGGGCAGGGGTACCTCGGGGCCCCAGAAGTACCTGGCTGGAGTCAGGTCGGGATGTGTCTAGGACTTCTCTCCTGCTTGCCTCACCTCTTGACTTCCTTCTCTCCATGTACTGATGGGCTTTAGCACAGGGCTTTGTTCATGGTCACCAGCAACTCTGAGCTCACACTTTCCTCAGTTTTGTTGCTCATGCTTTCCTTAGAAATGATTCAAGTAATCTGGGGAAGAACCCTGCGCAGCCTCACCTGGAGCATGTATCCACCCTGCTAGTCATGCTTCTGGCCCCAGTTTAGAGGGACAGGGGACGTGCTGGTGGATAGAACACATAAAGTATTGATGGCACTTGGAAGAAGTTCAAGAAGGAAGGTCATCTACTCTGTCAAATGGCTCATTGCACCCACTGGGCTTAGTGACAAAGGAATTGTAGGTGCACTTGGCAAGGGCAGAATGGTTTGAGTGAGGTGGTGGGGCAGAGACTGGATCATAACTGGTGGGTTGAGCGGGAGGGAGGAAGCAGGGAAAGCAAGTACAGACCTCTGTTTCAGGAGGCCTGGTTGTGAAAGCCAAGGAGATAAGGAGGGAACCGTGGGACACATGGGGTCATGGGCAGGTTCTGTTTGTGGATGGGAGAGAGTTGAACATGCTTAAATGCTAAGAGAGCAGGAGAGAGTTAGAGGTTAAATAGGCAGGAGATGGGGAGACTAGCGCATTAATAGGAGTAGGCTCACTGTTTTCTACTGTGTGAGGGAAAGGAGGAAGGACCTGTGTGGACACAGATTGGTCTGTAGGTCTGGTGGCTGTTGACGGGAGAATACTTTTCTGGGATAGCTTCTACTTTCTCTGAGAAGTGGGATAAAATCAAGATGTTTCTAGCTAGAATGTTTGAGGAGAGTGCAGAAGGTTGAGAAGGCTATCGCCATGCAAAACTGCAGAAAGGTCAAAGCAGAGAAGGATGAGGTTTGTCAGATTGTGAGGGAGAACAGGAATCACTCTGGTTGTGTGATTCGCTCTAGTAGAACCTAGCATAGAGGGTAGAGATGAGAAAGCACAGTTGGACTGATCTGGGCCTGGAATTTGGCTAAGGAGGAGGGGCAGAGGGACGATGGGGATATTCGTAGGACAGCAATTCATTCCAGTCATTATCTCAGCAATTATTTAATACCTTTTTTCTGCATGCCTGTCATAGTGCAGGGCTTAAATATATATGGGCAAACTGAACAGATACTGTTCCTGCCCTCATAGAGATTGCAGTCTAGCAGGGAGAGCAGATATCAATTTAGAAGTTTCCATGTGAGATGAGGTGGTGGGAGATGGTAGAGCCTAGGTTTAGGCTGTTACAGAAGGAAGCAAATGGAGGGGGTTGGCACATTGGGAGAGGGTTGGAAGGTTGGGTCTGGAGGTACCTATAAAGGTCACCTGTTGATCTGTTGAACAAACATAAACAGATGTTGAGGATGGAGCAAAGTGAGAGAGTGTGACATAGGCCAGTAAGCCCGGACAAACAGAATAGGGAAACTGAGACAGATAGTTAAACAGCAGTTTGCAGCCATCTAGTAAATCTTATCTTCCTTAAACCAGGGACACTTAAAAGAATAAATAGTTTACACTTCTCCCCAACCAGATACCATTTGCCAACCAGACCTAAGGAGAGATGGAATTGAGAGAATAAATCTCATTTTGGTTCATCAGCATAAAGCTGGTGAATATTCTATTGAAATCCTCTCCTGCCCGGCCACCGGCATGGCTCAGTGGTTGAGCATTGATCTATGAACCAGGAGGCCTCAGTTCAACTCCTGGTCAGTGTATGTGGCCAGGTGGTGGGCTTGATTCCCAGTGTGGGTTTTGCAGGGGGCAGCTGATTAATGATTCTCTCTCATCATTGATGTTTATGTCTCTCTTTCCCTCTCCCTTCCTCTCTGAAATCAATAAAGATATATTAAAAAAAAGAAAGAAAATAAATTGTCTCTTAAGCACCTGGCCTTTAAAAGCCCTCAAAACAAAGGTCCCAGCATGCTCTTAGAAGACAGGCATCTTCTAAACTCTAAGGGACCCCACGAGGCTAACAATCAGGGTGAGCAACGGGCAGTGGCAGTTCATCCTAGGCAACCCCCCTGTCCCTGTCAACAAGGCCCCTCTTTTCTCTGACTTCTTAGTGATTCAAAGCAGACCAGCCAAGGCTCATTTCCCAGCACTTCTTTGTTTCACTGTCCTCAGCTTTAATAAATGCCCTTTAAAATTCACCTGGACTCATTGTGAAATTTTTCCTGCATGAAGTCAAGAACCCACACACTACCAGCTGGCCCTAGGCAGACCCATTCCAGTCTAGGTCCCCTCTTTGGTAACAGGGGGAATCTGTGGTTAGAGAGTGGGATGACTGCACCTGTCTCATTGTTTCTTCCTTCCTCCCATTACAATAGCTGACTTGTCATTTTCCTATTGGATCCAGAGCCTCCATCTGGGCTCTGCACTCCATTCCCTCTGGCTCTCTTGACCATCTTTGCCCTCCACTGGATTTATCTCACCTCCATTTAAATATTTCCAATTCTCTTTAAAAAATATCTTTATTGATTTCAGAGAGGAAGGAAGAGGGAGAGAGAGAGATAGAAACATCAGTGATGAAAGAGAATCATTGATAGGCTGCCTCCTGCATACCCCCCACTGGCGATTGAGCCCACAAAGGGGCATATGTCCTTGAACGGAATCGAACCTGGGACCCTTCATTCCACAGGCTGACACTCTATCCACTGAGCCAAACCAGGTAGGGCTTTCCAGTTCTCCTTTATTGTAAAAGAAAATTTCTTGACTGCCTCCATTTCTTTGCAATTAACACCTTTTCCTTTTCTATTCTTCTTGCAGCCACCATTTTCCAATCAGTTGTCCACACTTGTAGTCACAGTTGCTTGGCCTTCACTGTCACCTCATTTCACTGTCCCCTCTTTGATGATAGCCTTGCCATGAATATCAATGACTATCTTTGTTAATCTAATGAACACTTTTCATTCCATATCTGATTTGACCCAAGGCTGTATTTGACCTTACTGATCACTTTCTCCTCTAGAGACACCTCTTCTAGAACCCTCTATTTCTAGAAACTTCTCTAGAATACTTGTCTCTGGGCTTCTGTGACATCATCTTCTTCCCCTGTGATATCATCTCTGGGCTTCTATGATATCTATTTACTCCACAGTCCCCTTTTGGCTGGCTTCTCCCCCTTTTACTTGGACCTTTAAGCCTCCCTCCTAGAGCATTTGCTCATATCTCTCCCCGAGTCTCTATACAGTGTTAGCCACTCTCAAGGCTCTAATTTCCACCTACTGGAGAGGCCCAAATAGAAAGTGACTCCAAGTAAAAGCAATCCCTGTGCTCCCAATGAGGGGACCCTACAAAAATTTTGGGGTCTGACTTGAACACACAGACTTTTAGCATGGTTGAAATAATTTATTAACTTAGTTTGCTATATACTTTAAAAATCACATATTACATAAACAGTGTAGTAAGATATGTTATTTTACACCCCACTCATATTTCATGAAGCAATTTTATTTAAGCTTTTAACATTCTTTTATACCTATGTCAATATCATTAAGAGTTTGTTATCATTAACCTTTCACAGAACACACAAACTTTGTTTTTGCTCAAATATTTGTGACACAGCACTTTTTCAGTCTGTGTATGATGCTGGGAACTTTATTCATTGCCACAAAATCCTGGTTGCATAATATTAGGATGCATGAATTAAAAACAAATCTGGTAGGTGTGTATTTGTCATCTCCACAGCATAACTACTTCCTTTATTGCTCTTTAAGTGATTTTTAAAAAGGGCTTGTTTAAAAAAGACAATACTTGCAACACCCCCAGGAATAATGATTGAGTCTGTGTGCAATGTGTTTGCCTCCACTTTTTTCTGATTCTGCCATGACACCTCCATGAAAATCTAAAACTTCATTGATTGAGGTCATTTCAGGCTAATGAGTTTCCCCCAAAGAGCATTTTGCTGTCCAAAAGGCAGTAATTGAGAGCATGCACCCTAATATAGACTTCTCATAAGGACTGGAATGTAAGATAAATCTTGCTTATCTGAGGGGTAATTTTGGAGCAAAATCTTATCTTCTGTTCAGGTGTTTTGCTGACAACCACCAAACCCATATCTCCCGACCAGTTTTTTCCCCACTTCTACCCAACAGCCTATTACACATTTCCACCTGGGTGCCAATCACTCAGTGAGTTGACACATTTTTAATTGTCTACTATGTGCCAAGCACTGTTCTAGATGCTGGTGGGTAAAGTGGGGAACAGGACAGGGCCCCTGTTCTCAAGGAGCTCATCCTAGTTCAGTGATCAACAAACTGTGGCTCGAGAGCCACATGTGGCTCTTTGGCCTCTTGAGTGTGGCTCTTCCACAAAATACCACAGCCTGGGCGAGTCTATTTTGAAGAAGTGGTGTTAGAAGAAGTTTAAGTTTAAAAAATTTGGCTCTCAAAAGAAATTTCAATCGTCGTACTGTTGATATTTAGCTCTGTTGACTAATGAGTTTGCCGACCACTGTCCTAGTAGGATGACACAGAGAAAACGCATGTAAACAAATAATAACATGTCATATACTAGTAAAATGGGGTCATGTGGCAGAGTGATTGCATGTGGTGTGTTTGCTTCATCTGGGAAGAGTGGGTCAGAAATGGCCTCCCGGAGGAGAGGATGTTTGAGTTGAGATGTGAACACCGAGAAGATAGCCATGTGAAGGGCCGGGGAAGAGTGTTGTCAGCAGAAGCCAGTGAAAAGACCCTGAGATGGGAGAAGGCCAGTGTGACCAGGACATGGGGGAAGGGGAGGATCCAGGGAAATGAGTTTGGAGAAGCAGCCAAGGCTTAACCCTATAGGGCCTTGCAGATCATGGAAAAGAGTTTGGTTTGTTTTCATTTTTATGGCCATGATGGGAAGTCATCTGGAGGGTTTTAAGCAAGGGAGTGACTTGACTGATCTGATTAACATGTTAGAATGATTTCTCAGGCTGCCACATGGAGCAAGAATTGCAAAGAAGCAAGAGTGGAGGCAGGGAGCCAGCTGGGGCAGATATCCAGGTGTTCAATGAGGTGACTTGGCCTGGGATAGAAGCATTGGAGATGGTAGAAAGGGAATGGACTTTGAACATATTCTGAAGTTATATCTAACACGACTTGCTAATTAATGATGAATACAATTATGAAGAAAGAGACATTTTCTGCTTTTGAATTGAGCAGCTGGATGGATGGGGATGTCATCTTCCAAGATGGAGAAGACAGGGAGACAACATAAACCTGTTCCCTGTTGTGGGGATTAGGAGTTTAGTTTTGGATTACCAATAGGAATTTGAGTATATGAGAGTAAAACTCCTGGGAGTGGCTGAGTCTGAACATATAAATGTGGGAGTAATCACTTTATAGATGGTTTTATAGATGATACTAGACAAGATCACAGAGGGGTAAATATATATAAAGAGAGGAAAAGAAGGTAGTGAACTGGACCCTGGGGCATCCTGCATTTAGAGATCAGCAAGAGGAAGGAGAGGCATCAATGGGGATCAAGAAAGAGTTATTGGTGAGATAGAAAAAAGCCAAGCGAGTGTACTGCCTGGAGCCAAGGGAAGACAGTGGTTAAGGAGGGAGCTCTCTATGGCCAAATGTTGCTGAGGAAGCAAGATGTGGATGAAGAATTGACCATTTTTATTTGCCAACTTACTGGCCATTGGTGACCTTAAAAAGAGTAGTCCTGACTAGAATGAGTAAATGTGATGAGGAAGTGGAGATAGCAAATGTAGAGGATTTATTTATTTATTTATTTATTTATTTATTTATTTGGTAAAAGGGGCAGTAACTAGAGAAGGATGTGTGTTAAGAGGGGATTAAAAATAAAAAAAGGGAAAGAGGAGGCTGGGTGGCACCTAGGGCTCCAGAGATACCCTGCCCTGCCCACCAGGTGGGTGTGCCTGGCTGTTAAAAAAAAAAATAAATAGAAAAGGGAGAGAGGAAAGCATAGCATATTTATATAAAGGGATTGTGAAGCAACAACTATGAAATGATCCAAAGTAAGTGAGAGGTGATGGGGCCAGTGTCCAAGTGAAGAGGGGATGCATCCAGAGCAGAGACCCCTCATCCATGTTTACAAGGAAGAAGGCAGAATGAATGGGCACTCATGCCTGGGAGTTGACAGACTTGGTGGGGGTGGGGAAGATAACTTAGTGCTTGCCTATTGCTTCTATTTTTTGGAGGCATATAATGCCTGGCTATCAGTAGAAACGGAAGATTAGAATGGTGGCTAGAAGTTTTGGGAGAGAAGAAAGTGAGAGATACAGTTATCTTTGAGAATAGTGTTAAAGCAGCATTTCTTAGAGGTGCTGAGTTCCCACATGAGGTTTGTGGTCAGAAGTCTTTATTGAAACCATTCAATCCTATTGTCTTATTCTCCAGGTTCTCTGGAGCAGATGACACATGGAGAGCTGGACTTAACTGAAGTTAGGGTCTTGCCTGGCGAGCAACTACAGAAGCACTGAAAGGCAAGGGATGGAGGATATATACAACCAGTAATTACATGAGACCTATCAAGTCCAAGATGCGAAAGGAAGGGAGGATGTGAAGGGGGTAATGGATGGTGGAATGGTGCTGGGTCAACAGATGGGATTGCTGGAGTGGGAGCCAGAGTGAGTGAGCTGAATAGATAGGAGATGATGCAGCTCTTGGTACAAGAAAGGTCTAGGGCAGCGGTTTTCAACCTGTGGGTCGTGACCTGTTTTCTGATGGTCTTAGGCTCTACAGCAGTGACCCACAGGTTGAGAACCACTAGCAGGGTCACCTAAGACCATCAGAAAACACAGATATTTACATTATGATTCACCACAACACAAGGAACAGTATTAAATGGTTGCAGCATTAGAAAGGTTGAGAACCACTGGTCTAGGGTGTGAGCACTCATGTGGGTGGGTTCAATGGGTGGAGAAAAAAGTGGTTAAAAGCAAGGAAGTCAAGGAACTGAGAGGTCAAAGTGTTAGATGTGAAATCATCCTATTTAATAAAAGAGTAATATGCAAATTGACTGTAACTCTAACACACAAGATGGCCACACTCATGTGGCCAAAGATGGCTGCCACAAGATGACTTGCAGGGGAGGGCAGTTGTGGGTGATCAGGCGAGCAGGGGAGGGCAGTTAGGGGTGACCAGGCCAGCAGAGGAGGGCAGTTGGAGGTGACCAGACTGACAGGGGAGGGGAGTTAGGGGCAAGGGAGTAGTTAGGCGTCAATCGGGCTGGCAGGGGAGTGATTAGGAGGTGATCAGGCTGGCAGGCAGAAGCAGTTAGGGGCAATTAGGCAGGTAGGCAAGTGAGTGGTTAGGAGCCAGCAGTCCTAGATTGTGAGAAGGATGTCCGACTGCCCATTTAGGCCTCATCTTGATGGTGGGATCTGGCCTAAACAGGAAGTCAGACATCCCTCAAAGGGTCCCTGATTGGAGAGGGTGCAAGGCTGGGCTGAGGGACCCTCCTTCCACGGTGCACAAATTTTGTGCACTGAGCCTCTAGTCAAGAATGATAATAAGCATAATAGTCAAGAGATACATTGAGCCAAGGACAGAGATGGTCCATGAATTAGAGGAGATAAAGAGGAGACTTTATTTGTGTCTCAGACTCAACCCTGTCTGAAACCTGCTCCTCCCCTGGCTAAACGCACCACCACCCAGAGCCAGAAACTTGGGTGTCACTTTGATTTCTGTCTCTAATTGATCCCCACACCTAATCAACCACCAAATCTTTTTGATTCTATCTTGCAAACGTTTCTTAAACCCAGCTACTTCTTTCTGTCCCCACTGTGCACACCCTAGTTTGGGGCACTATTGTTTCTCAATTGGAATATTAGTGTCAGTTTCCAAATAGGTAGCCATCCCTGCTCTGGCTCCTTTTTCTGCACTGTAACTATAGATACTGCAAATTAGACCATGTTACTTCTGTGCTAAATCTCTCCAGTGACTTTTCATTATCCTTGGAGTAAAGTCCAAAACCATTAACAGGGTTTTACAAAGAAAGCCCTGTATGACCTAGCTGCTATCTTCTTCAGCCTGACCCCTCACTTGGTTGACTCTCCCTTTCTAGGCCTTTCATGTACTGGTCTTTCTGCCTGGAATCCCCTCCTTGCATTCCTTGGCAAAATCCTCCTCCTTCTTTAGATGTCAGCTGAAGAGGTCTCAGGGAATTTTTTCCTGAATGCCTGGATGTTCTGGATGTTGGATTCACCTTCCCCTCTCTCCCAGAACCTCATGCTTCCCCAGGACACTGGGACTTTAGGAGATTTTCTTTCCATAAAATGGAAGCTCCATGAAGTCAGGGATTGTGTTTGATTCTTCCCAGATGTATCCTCAGCACCTAGCATGGGGCCTATCACATTCAAGTGGACAATAAATACTTGTCTATTTGAATTAAGTGGAAGATTCTAGAAGTGGAGCAGTTCTGAGTGAAGACAAAGTCTGGGGTGTGGTCCTGTGAGGGGGTAATTAAATGGAGTGGAGGAGGAGGTCATGAGAGAAAAGAAGTGCATGGAATGAAAAGACAGAGTCATACACAGGTGGTCGCTGTGGCCCTGGGCTGTGAGAGAATACCAGAAGACCAAGTCATGTGCCCAAGTCTTTTTTTTCCTCCCTCCCTCCCTCCCTCCCTCCCTCCCTCCCTCCCTTCCTTCCTTCCTTCCTTCCTTCCTTCCTTCCTTCCTTCCTTTCTTTTATTTATTAGAATGACAATGGTTAATAGAATCGTATACGTTTCAAGTCTTTAAAAAAGCAAGGAGAAGTAGATGGCAGCAATGTGGGCCAGCAGAAGATGAAAGAGAAAGATGGCAGGGGCCTAAGCTAAGCAAAGAGATTTAAAGAAAATGGAGATAGAAAGGTCTGGGAGTGGTAATGAGCAGTGTGGGGTCTGGAGAGTGTGGGTGGGATGAAGATAAGATTGAGATGACTGAAATGTTATCCAGACCCCTCTGGAGCCCTCAGGCTGATCAGATAGTGTTCCTTCCTTGTCTGGATCAATGGCCCAGGACTTGAGACCTCTGGGAACACTATACATGAAGAGGACTGCCATGAAAGTAGTCAGGTCCCAGGATGCTCTCCCAGCAGCAGCCCCTGGAATAGGGAATCTATGATTTCAGAGGGAGTTGACTATGGCTGGTCCATTGGCCTGCACAGTGGTCTGAGAAGTGTGGGGGTTACCTGGTTTTGAACTGTTTTTTTCTTTGGGATTGGAGGTAGAGTTGCCTTTGATTTCTGAAGTTTAGTGGATGGTATTGGCACCCTGCCCATACCCCTGAAGTGGGGACACCCATTCTCCAGCTGCTGTGAATGTTGGTCACTCATGGCTTATAGTTGCCCCTGAAGAGTTGATCTGGACTGGGCAGAAGCCACCATCTCCTTCTGCCCTCCTGCCCTCAAGGTGAGAAGCCAATCACAAATTGATTTGGGAGTTTCAAAGCCTGATGCCCTTGCCTCCAGTGGGGACAGCTCTGTGGCGGGAGTGGGATTATTGGGGGAGGTTATGATCCAAAGGTCCCTCGCCCCATAGGACTCAGGCCAAGGTTAAGCTTTCCCAAGCCCACACCCTGCTCAGCTTTGCCTATTCCCTATCCTGCTTCCCTTGCTCCTTCTTTCACATGCACACAAATTCCTGCTGCTGGCTCTCCTTCCAGGGACCCTGACAAGCCAGTGTGATTCTGATCTTGTCCCACAATCAGGGGTGAACATGGAAGCTCTCTATTTGACCACAGGGGCTACAGCCTACATAGACTCATCCCAGACTCTGGGTGGACTAGAAGATCTCTGCACCCCTCCTCCCCCCAGGCTAAAGTTTCCTCACCTATGAATGAAAACTTTAGGCTGGCCTTAGTAAAACAACACAACATACATATAAACAATAAAGAGAAAACACTTTGCCAAACTCTCTGGGCAAGGTGTGGTGGACGATTCAGATGAGCACGACTCAGTCTCTTCTGCCACACAGCTCACATCCATTTACTCAGTTCACAAGCATTTATTGAAGGCAGCCGAGCCTACATGACTCAGCGTCCTGCCCTGCCCTGCCCTGCCCTGCCCGTGAAGGGCTCACAGACTGATGGAGAGAAACGACTGCTCCAATTTGGGGAAAATAACAGAGGCAGAAGCTAGACTGGTGCTTGGGGAAGGTGATAGAGGCTTTCTCTGAGGTTCCAGGAAGGATCCGAGAGGAGGGCGAAAGGACATTTCAGGCAGAGGGAACAGCATGTCTGTAGGCACAAGGAATAACACAGCATGCTGTGTCTGGCTGGGGAACCAGGAGCCCCCTTTGATATTACTGATGGGTGCACGGAGGGAGGAAGCAGGTGAGGTGGGGAGGACAGGGGGCTCCAGGTTTAGGGCAATGGTGGGTGGTGGTAGAAGAATTTTTTACTTATTTATTTTAAATATATTTTTATTGATTTCAGAGAGGAAGAGAAAGAGAGAGATAGAAGCATCAACTATGAGAGAGAATCATTGATTGGCTGCCTCCTGCATGCTCCCTACCGAGGATTGGGCTCACAACCCTGGGCATGTGCCCTTGAATGGAATTGAACCTTGGACTCTTTAGTCTGGAGGTTGATGTTCTACCCACTGAGCAAAACCAGCTAGACATACTTTATTATATTCATTTTATTCTTCCCATCATCATTTATCCCCTCCATGCCCTCTTCCTCCTCCACCGTAGAATTTTTAATGCAGAAGAAACAACATGGTCAGATTCCTATATAGAAAAACCACTCTGTTCTTATAGTGGAGGGCAGAGGGGAGGGGCCCAGTGAGATGTTAAGACTGTGGGGTGGGAAAGGAGGGGCAGACTCCTATTGGGGCTACAATAGTGGGATTTGGTGCTGCACTGGGATGTGGGGTACAAGGGGCTGGGCGATGGGAGTGGATGAGGATGGCAGGCCAGCTCCCAGCTTGGACAATTAGCAGTGCCCTTCACGGGGTGGGGGATGGTCTATGAGGAGGGCAGGTTTGGGTGTTGCTGAGGGGAGATGTTGGGGGCCTCCTGGAGGGTCATCCTGTGGGCGGTTAGTGGGCGCTCTGGGATTCAGACAGGTCCAGGCTGGAGGTGGGGTTTTGGAAGTTGCCAAAGTCTGAGTGGTGAGGTGAGGGTAGAGGAGAATGAGGGAATGTGTATCCAGGAAAGAGAAGGAAAACTCCTCAGACTGGAGGATCTGTGAGGAACCCTTTGGCTTGGATGCTCTCAATGGGCTCCTGGCCTGTGGAGATATGCCTCCTCAACATCCTGACAAATACTCCTCCTGGACTTGCTCTCGGCACCATCCACCTCCACTAGACCTTTCCTCCTCCCCTCAGAGCGGGACTCACCCATCCAGGACCTGTGCTGGGGTGAGTCAGGGAGGCTGGATGGGGAGGCAGCAGCCTCCTGAGCATCACGAATTCATCTGAGGAATGCTCGCTGAGAACTGACTTGTGCTGGGCACAGGTTCTCCAGGAGTCCTTCTCCTACCTTGCTACCTGGTTGCAGAGTCCAGAAACCCTTGGAAAAGTCTCTGTCTTTGGTATTCCCCACCATGTCCTGAGGGCACACTCAGTGTGTGTGTGTGAGAGGTGGGTGATGGCTGAACCAGGATCTGAGGTCCCCAGGCTCAGGTGCCCATTGAGTGGCCCTGGCCTCCTCTCCAAGGTCCTTGTGATCCGTGCTCTCCTACCCATCACTCTCCACCTGGTCTGCAAGGTACTGAGAAAATCACATTTATTAAGGGTTTTGACATCCTCTATTGCCATATATAAAAAGCTGCCATTAAACCTTCTTCCCCTGGGGCTCAGGACCCTGAGACGGAACTTCCCCCCAGTACTGGCCCCGGGCTGGGCTTCCTGAGCCCCGCAGCCCCCTTCCTCGCACGCCTTGCTGCAGAAGGAGCCACTGCCCTGTGTGGCCTCAAGGCGCAGGGTGGTGTGTGAGGGACACGGTGGTCCCAGTTGGCCAACCTCACAGGTTACGGATACCCACCTGCATCCACCACGGCCGAGCTGGCCTTCATTAGGACAGAGTTCCCATCTTGGGGGTGTTCTCCCTGGGAGAGGGCATATGGGGGGCACGAATCATGCAGGCGACTCTGGCGCCGAGACCGATGGCGCCTGGGGCCCACAATCTCCCGGCACCTCTTGCCCACCAGGTAGGCGACCTCACTGAGGTTGAGCAGGATGCAGATCACAGCGGTGGCCACCATGAAGTAGGTGAAGACCTTCTTCTCCGTGGGTCGGGAGATGTAGCAGTCCACCGTGTGGGGGCAGGGCGCCTGGGAGCAGGCCACCACGCGGGGCATGTCGTAATGCCCATGGTAGAGGCGGTGGAAGGTGTAGAGGAAGCCGGAGTCCACCGCGGCCTTGAAGATGAGGCTCAGCAAGTAGGTCCACCAGAGCCCACCCCGCTTCTTGCTGGGATTGTCGTACAGGGACCGGGCGTTGGGCCCGTGCTTCAGGCGGTGCCGCCGCTCCCGCTCCTCCCGGTAGGCCACGTGCATGACCACCAGCAGCGAGGGGCAGGTGACCAGGATGAGCTGCAGGGCCCAGAGGCGCACGTGGGACACGGGGAAGAACTCGTCGTAGCAGACGTTGGGGCAGCCCGGCTGCTTGGTGTTGCAGACGAAGTCCTTCTGCTCGTCGTCCCACACGTCCTCCGCCGCCACCACGAACACCAGCACCCGGAAGATGAACACCACCGACAGCCAGATGCGGCCGAGCGCCGTGGAGTACTTGTTGACCCCACTCAGGAGGCCCTGCAGGGATCCCCAGTTCATGCTGGTGGCTCCTCGCGCGGGCGGCGCACACCTGCGCGCACCCACTCAGGCCGGGGAGAACCTGGAAACGGGTGCCCCTTATTAAAGAGGTGATCGGCAGCACTCTTTCACAACCACTGTGTCATCACGTCCTCACTCGCTATGACTCGGCGGGGTAGGGATTGCCACTGTCCCCATTTCACAGGGAGCAAGCTAAGGCCCAGAGAGGCACCTGCTCGAGGCCTCACAGCCGGAAGTGGCAGAGCTGGTCTTGAACTTCTGTCTTCCAGTTTCCAAAGTCAGGGGATATTTTATTCTATAAAGTAATAGATACGTGTGATGGATGATGGTCATGCCTGACCTCTGACTCCTTTCATCCCTGTGGGTCACCGACTTCTAAAGAAGCAGTG
Organism: Lasiurus borealis; assembly: GCA_004026805.1. NCBI lineage: Eukaryota > Metazoa > Chordata > Mammalia > Chiroptera > Vespertilionidae > Lasiurus > Lasiurus borealis. Next base: position 3,931 of record PVJN01012955.1, on the reverse strand, counting down.
CCGAAACCGGTTTGGCTCAGTGAATAGAGCGTCGGCCTGCGGACTGAAAGGTCCCAGGTTCCAATCCGGTCAAGGGCATGTACCTTGGTTGCGGGCACAACCCCAGTAGGGGGTATGAAGGAGGCAGCTGATGGATGTTTCTCTCTCATCAATGTTTTTAACTCTCCATCCCTCTCCCTTCCTCTCTGTAAAAAAAAATCAATAAGATATATTAAAAAAAAATAAAGAAGCAGTAAGAAGGTGTGGATTGACTGATCCACTCTGCCTTTCGGTCCAGGGCTGGACCAAGGCAGGAGGGGAGGGATGTGTATCTTTATCCTCCAGTTTCCTCCACAACAGGAGCCAGGCCCCGAGCTGGGTGCCTTCCTATAAGCCTCTTCCTATCGCTTGAGCAACATCCATTCTCATTCCTCCTCTCTGGCCCCAGGACATCCCAAACCAAACAGGCTCTCTCTTTGGAACAATGGTGGCTTGGCATCATCCTGGCCCACCCAGTCCCTACCCTCTGGGTGCTGGTCCCGTTTGCTGACTGTCCTGACCACAGTGGGTTCCTCTGGAATTGCTACCATTCTGGCTTTAGGGGAGGCACAGGGGCTGGGACGGAGGTGGGATTCTGGCCCAGTCCTCCCCCCATTTATCTTCTCTCTCATGTACATCCCCTTCTGCGTTTGCTTAGTGGCTGTTTGCTAGCCAAATCTCCTCTATTTTTTCCATTCAGGTCCCTGTCCCGTGTGCTCCATCCTCCACACCCTCTAATTGGAGTGGCATCATGTTCCATCTCTGACCCAGCCCCTCCTCTGTCCCTGTCTTAGATCTGTGTCTCTAGACCTCGTGCCTTTGGGACATTTTCTGAGCATTCTCCTACTCACATGGTCTATTTAATTATCTTCTGTGCCAGACTACCCTTCTGGAGGGCATCCCCCTGTCTTATCTCTCTGTAGCCACAGGATTCAGCACTGGGCCTGGCCCAGGGCACACACAATGTTTGCGAAACCAGATAGAAACGCCACATCTTCCTGAGCCTTCCTTTCCCCGTCTCTCCTCTGGTCCTCTGTCCTCCTTTCAGTCTGGAAGGACATTCCTTCCCCTCTTTGGGGTTTCCCTGTTTTTTTCCCCAGGGATTCTCAGTCCCCTCTGCCTTTCCCTGGAGCCTGGCCCACAACCAAGGTTCCCTGGGATCCTCAGACCTGTTGGTTCCTGCTTCCCAGCCCAGCCTCCTGCCCAATTAAGTCCTCACCTTTCTTGGGTCCCGAAGCCTCTCTCCAGTCCCTGGGCCGGCCCGTCTGCCCGAGGGCCTCCTAAAGGCAGCTTTTGTTCTTTACTGCCCAGCTGGGTGGGGCTTTCTGAGCCAATGAGCCAAGGAGAGCGAGCGGGTGGGCAGGCAGGCTGGCGGACTTCCCCAGGCACATATTCAGAGCAAACACCTGTGGCTCTTTACTCCTGGCCCACGCCTTCTCCAGCCTGGCTGGGCATGGCTGAGTCGCGCTACCTGGTCTGGCAGGTATGTGGGTGAGACTGCGGTGAGGGGCGGGCGGGGGTGGGAGCGTAGGAGCCTGCCTGGTCTCCTCATTCTCCAGGCCCAGGCCAGCAACAATGGCATTGATCATGTCCACTTTTTGTTGCTTTACTGCCCCCTGCCCCAGGCGTCTCTCCTGCCCCTTTCTCTGGAAGTCTGGTTCTGAAGTCCTCAGCAGCTGACATCTACGGGAAGGGGCAATCTCGATTCAGCATCTTCCCCTGGCGGGGCGTTTCTAGAGCTGCTGGTAAGGCGTGTAGAGGATGGGAGGGGCTGGCTGTGTTCTAGACCAGGGAACCCACTGCCCTGGTGGAGACAAGGAGTGCAGGTTGGCGGCATGGCATGCCCCAGCTTGTCGGGGCTGTGGCCAGGCCTCTGGGGAAGCCAGAGCGGGGCCTGGTGGGACTGCCGAGGGGCCTCAGGGCAGTGAAGGTTAATAGGTAGCCAGGGAGGGGCTCTGCCTCATTTCCCACAAGCATTTATCCAGCGCTCCCCAACACCAATGATTAACATTTATGTGGCCTTTTACAGCCGGCTAACTTCATGCCCAGCCGTGAGCTCATCAGTCCTCTGCACAGCCGCACAGGTGCATTCACCCATTTGGACAGGAGCCGAAGTCACTTCCCCAGAGTCTCGATGAGACCGGGGCTGGAACGCAAACCCCAGTCCTGAACTTTTGACTGCCCAGTGCCGCTCCCCACATGCTAAGATGCATTCTCTTTGCAGGCCTAAAACTGCAACGGAGGTTAAAGGCATGAGCAGGCAGCATGACCCCTCAGAGTGCTGGGCACCGTTTCCGGGGGAGAGGATGGCCCCTCACCTGGCTGGACCAAGGGCAGAGAGAGTGACCGAATAACTCAGTGGTTCTCAACCTTCCTAATGCCGCAACCCTTTAAGACAGCTCCTCATGTTGTGGTGACCCTCAACCATAAAATTATTTTCATTGCTACTTCATAACTGTAATTTTGCTACTGTTATGAACTGTAATGTAAATATCTGATATGCAGGATGTATTTTCGTTGTTACAAATTGAACATAATTAAAGCATAGGGATTAATCACAAAAACAATATGTAATTCTATATTGTGAAATATTTATTTCTAATTACAAATAAATGAAATTTTGCCTTGAATCGTGGTGTAGCATGGGTAACAGTCTTCATATGACAACAGTAAACTACGTTGCTACATTTTGCTTCACCTAGGAGCGGTGTGTTAGTTCCTAAGACCATGGGAAATAGGTGTTTTTCAATAGTCTTAGGAGACCCCTGTGAAAGGGTCGTTCGACCCCCAAAGGGGTCGAGACCCACAGGTTGAGAACCGCTGGAATAACCCGATAAGGGTCACAAAAGCCGAGGAACCAAAGGGCCCCTTGAATCAGTGGACTTTTATTAAGCCCTGGCGGTGGGCCCCACACATGAAAGTGGCTCGCACCCTCTATTCTCTAATTAAACTCTTCCTCAAAGCAACAACCCCGGGAGGTGGCGTCACCATCTCCACTTTACACAAAAGGAAACGGAAGTGCCCAAGGCCACACAGGTGGGCAGGTGGCAGGAGCTCCCCACCGCTAAGGCTATACCAGTGACAGATGTGGGGCCCAGCCGGCCAGCCCAGGGCAGGCAGCCCCTCACACGATGGTTTTCTTCACGTAGTCTCGAGCGAGGTCTGGTAAGAGAGGAGGGTGAGTGTCTGAGCCCAGAAAGATGAGGTCCCCTGAGAGGAGGTCCTCCTGTTTGCAGGGAGAGGCCCTGGCTTTCCTGGCGGCCAGGCACTCGCGGCACCTCTTGCTCACCAGGTAAGCCAGCTCCACGAGGTTGAGCAGGATGCATATGGCGGCCGTGATGACCATGAAGAGCGTGAAGATGTTCTTCTCCGAAGGCTTGGAGATGAAGCAGTCCACGATGTTGGGACACGGAGCCGCGTGGCACTTGACCACAGGAGGGAGGGTGTATCTGGGGTAGAAGGAGTGGAACACGTAGAGGAAGATGATGTCGATGCCGGCCTTGAACACCAGGCTGAAGACGTACGTCCACCAGAGCCCACCCCGCTTCTTGCCGGGGTTCGGGTAGAGGCGCCCGCCGTCCTCCCCCACAGCCTCCCGGTGCTTCTTCTCCCGCGCCTCCCGGTAGGCCACGTGCATGACCACCAGCAGCGAGGGGCAGGTGACCAGGATGAGCTGCAGGGCCCAGAGGCGCACGTGGGACACGGGGAAGAACTCGTCGTAGCAGACGTTGGAGCAGCCCGGCTGGCGGGTGTTGCAGTCGAAATCCTTGTGGTCGTCACTCCACACACGCTCAGCTGTCACCACGTACACCATCACTCGGAAGATGAAGACCAGAGACAGCCAGATGCGCCCGAAGGCTGTGGAGTACTTGTTGACCCCACTTAGGAGCCCCTCGAAGATCCCCCAGTTCAT